>VXBO01010047.1:344653-434521 GCA_013400135.1 Rhinoptilus africanus
TGGAACACCTCTCTGATGGAGAAAGGCTGAGGGAATTGGGTCTCTTTAGCCTGGAAAAGAGACGGCTGAGGGGGGACCTTATCAATGCCTATAAATACTGACAGGGAGGTGTCAGGAGGATGGGGCCAGGCTCTTTTCAGTGGTGCCCAGGGACAGGACAAGGGGGAACGGGCACAAACTTGACCATGGGAAGTTCCACCTAAACATGAGGAGGAACTTCTTTCCCTTGAGGGTGGCAGAGCCCTGGCCCAGGCTGCCCAGGGAGGTGGGGGAGTCTCCGTCTCTGGAGACATCCCAAACCCGCCTGGAGGCGTTCCTGTGCCCCCTGCTCTGGGTGACCCTGCTCTGGCAGGGGGTGGGACTAGATGATCTCCAGAGGTTCCTTCCAACCTTATGATTCTGTGATCCAATTTCTATAGGTGTGTTTACCTTCCTCAAAATAGCTAAGCTTAGTTCAGTATCCAGAATCACTAAGCAAGGTGCTTACATTCAGATACTAAAACCATAGTGAGTTCTGAAAAGATCTAAATCCAGTATTCCCTGGGCCATCCAGCCCAGGTGTAAAAACTGTCAAACCTATTCTAAGTTATTAATACTTTTACATTAATTCCCAGCCTTTTACCCCACCCCAATCCTGGAAGTCCTACTGAATTCCTTGACTGATTATAATTTAAAATATTTTTATTTAACATCTTCCTCTTTTTCCAACAGAATAATTAGATTTCTCTGGCTGTACTGAATTCTTGACTGCCTTTTAATTTCTGGAGCTAAATTTTGAAGCAGAACAAAATGAAGCATCTGTACTGCTGCTAGGTCGATCAGTTCAAGATCAAATCCTTGGTTTATGACTCCTATATTTTAATTTCCTATAGGTAAATAAAAATATTAGTGCTTGAATTACTCCTATGGTGCCACTGTGCTTTTCTCCAGACCCTTTAATCTAAAGAATACTTGATTCTAGAGAAACGAAACTGAATGCCACAGAAATTTTCTCCTAAGATTAGGCTGTCTTTAAATTGTAAATTGGCCTTTTCAAATTGTAATTGTTGGTGAATAAGTACCACTTCTACATCTCTCATTCAAAAGTGGATTGATAAGCTAAAATATAACAATAAATGTGTAATACTTCATCCTGCTTAGCCTTTTCCCATTAGGATCATTGCCTACTAGCGGTGGCAGGTTCCAGGAGGATGACAACATGCTACTGCTCTCTGACCATCGCAGTTATGTTTCAGAGCTCTCATCAAGCATAAAGTCAGAATTAATATGTTATACTGGTATTGGTTACAATAAATAAAGGTCGATAATAAAAAAAGGTCACAAGCAGACCTTTTTTTAGCAAACTTCAAAGAGTTATCCTTTTATTTCCTGCCTTCAAAAAGGTTACTTCTGTTAACTCATGGATCAAGAGTAGAAGAACAGAATACCAGAGAATAGCGTAAATAACATACATTTATAGGTTTTTTCTAGTTTTTAAACCTCTCTCAATAGTGCATGTAGCAAAAAGACAATGTCCCAGAATCAGATAATTAAAGGAGTAAGTGGTCATTCTGAAAAATATATAGTAGTGACCTCATTACAATTTGATGAGAAGATAATTGGCTTACCAGACTCTTACTTGATTTGATGCTGTTATTTTTATCTTTCTAAAAAGTCAAAAGATGTTGACCACTTGCTGCTGCTGTTAAATCAGTGGGAGCTGCAGATCTTTAGCATCTAGAAAAGTCCCTGTGGTTCCCGAGATTTGAAACTCTGTATCGAAAACAAGTTTTCCTTGTGTATTTGATTTGTATTTGTGTTGTGTATTTGATAATAAAAATGTGGTCGTTACTATAGGCAAATTATCGGAAACCTTCAGAGATAAATGACCTACGAAGTTCAAATCACAAAATTGTTCATTTAGCTTAGTTGATGATTTTCCCTTTGAAATTATACATGAGTGAACAGATGGCAAGCAATCCAACCCCCTGACTGTTAGCGGAGTACTGTCATTTCAGATCAAGACTGCAGTTCATTAGCACAGAAGAAATAATCTTTTCTCTCTGTAATGGGACATCTTAGTGTCAGGCTTGATCACAAAGATTCATTAAACAGGAAAAGTTGTAAAAGGAGTTTCTGCTGATACTAACTGTTGATACTGAAGCGTGTGGCATAATGGATATAGTAGGGGACTTGGGTTCTGTTCTTGAATTTGCCACTAAATTACTTTGGACAAGTGACTTGATCATTCATTCTTGATTCCTCCATCTGTGAAATGTGAAATTCTTCTCCAGGGTAGCATAAAATCTAATGAAGGCTTTTAAAGCACTATTAGTTTCTGAGGCACAAAACGCTTGCGCGTTGATATGTGTTGTGGGCTATGTACTAATCGGGGAAAAACAGCCAGAGCAGAAGCTTTATAACCAAAATTTAGTATGCTTTCTTTTCCGACAGCGGACAGAGGTAGCACAGTGAGAGCTGACAAAAAATAATCTTTCACAACACATTTTGCTTTATGTTTGGAGGGAAAGGAGGGGAGTAAACAAAGCAGTGACTCTGCATGGAGAGAGGCAAGAGACGGACTGCTTTTTGAAACTCACTTACTGCTTGTTTTAACAATCTCGATTTTGTGAAAGACAAAATGACACAGTAAATAGCGGGCAGCAGAAAACAGTACCTCCGTTAAGTGGCCTGTTTCTCAGTACAGCTCACTTCCCATAGCTGTTGAAATAATCACAGGACAGTTGTGAATCACGTAGAATAACTGCATTGTGGGTTGGAGGCAACGACAGAGTCTGGCTTAGAAAGGAGGAGGGATATTTTCCAGATGAAATTTAAAAGAGGTTTTGTAGTGTAGAAGAGGTTTGGAAGTTGAATGTGAAAGAAAAATAAAGCAAGGATTATTGTTACTTCATGCTGACTCCTTTTTTTTCCTCTTCACTGTGATGTGTGGAAGCTTGATGAAAACTCTAGTAGCTGTGGGGTGGTATATTTTTTATGCAAACTTATTTACATGAAGAACTTGAAGAGAGGTTAAATTGAGGGGATGTTTTGGTGAAGAATTTCTGTCCTTATATGCTTTAGCTTTGATTGCTCATATTCTCAGGAAGAGAACTACAAATTAATTTTTCATTGGTGCCAAGTAGCATAGGAAGAAGATCTTCAGTCTTTTATATATTTCAGCTGAATTTATTTGCAACTACTGCAGTATTCGGTTCCAAGAGTGCTGTTCGTTAGCAAGTAAAATATTATTTTAGAGGTAAATTTTTAGGGTAGGAGCTTTTGGTGAAACAAATGACAAAGTGAAAGATGTTTTGTAGGACACATGCTTGGTGGATGTAACTGGGTCCAGAGTCTCTGAAATTAGCAGAAATATGATGGGTTTACAAATTAGCAGAAAAATACTTGAATTACAAATTGAGTTTTAGGAGCCTCCTGGGCTAGCAAGCATAAATTGACAGGAGTTTTCAGTCCTTGTACTGAAAAAATCTGGAAAAAAATGGCATATTTTATGGCATGCTATTCTGTGATTTGGTGTGCTTTTGGGGTTTGCAGCTTCCTCTCAGTGTCTGTTGCGGGTCTTACTGTTGTCAAGGAATTTGTGTTGGGTAGGTCATTGATAGCTTTTGGAATGGATACAACCTTGTAGTTTGGTGGAATGGTTGGAGTTACCCTTTCAAGGTTTGCTTCTCCAAAGCTTTCCAACTGCTCCCTTTTATTGTCAGGTACAGACTTTGACAACTTATGGTTTGTCCTGGACTTGACAGTGTATTTGTTCCTATTAATGGTGTCTTATATTTGTTGACGCTTCATAATTCTCTCACATTATCCCGGTCTCATGTGGAGTGAAATTATTTGGTGACTTAAAAAAAAAGTGTATTTTTAATCTTTATAATTACAATTTGAGAGTTAGTAGGCCTACTAGCAGTACAGAGATTTTCACCTTTTTCTCCCTAGTAAACTAGAAAGTTGTTAGAATGAGCTGAAAAGTTGCATTGATATGAAACAAATAACTGAAGTTTATTTCCTAAAAATTTTATTTGAGCTGAACAGCCCCTGAACTGCTACAAATTCACTAAACAAAGTGAAGACACAGTGAGTTCAGCTATCAAGCTTCTATCATTCTTTGACAAGCTCATCTGAGTCACCATTTTCCCTCCGTAATAATTGCTCTCATTCATCCTTTGTTCTGCCTTTATTTTCTGTTTCACTTTTTGTGAACCGAGAAGTCGTGGTGTTTTTCACATGTCTAGGATGTGCCTTGGAGCAAGCCATGAGCAATGCTATAGCACAGCATAGAGTGCTGTCCTTGCTTCCTGGTGTGCTCCCTGTAGGAATCTGTCGCAGCTACTCCCTTGGATTGCAGCAGGTGAGTAACACGCTGCCTGGGGAGCCCAAAAGATTGGTTTGTTCATTCTGCAACAAGCTCCAGCAAAGCTTTTCTCACAGTGTGTTTCTCCTTCTTTGAGGTGTAAAAGAACCATAGAACTGCCCTACTTCTCCCACATAAATAACTTTTGCCCTAAAGAAAGATACATGTGGAAATTACACTTTTTTTACCCTGATAAGAAAACTGGGTTTACTATTATTATTTGTTCCATGCTCATAATTTTTAAAAAAATACCACTACAAAATGTTAATGAGTTCTGTGGTTTAATATGACTTGTATCATCTTTCTGCGCTAAGAAAGAAAATGATAACATCTGATGACTGTCCGTGCATGCATATTGCTGTCTCCATAAAGGAGCACCTATTTAATGCTTCCCTGCCCCCTTCCTCTGCTGATTTATTTACCAAAATTGCAACCGTTGGCACAACTCCAGCCAGGGTGGCAGGACTGTTCAGGGTAGATCTGGCCTATTTAAAAGATCTCCTAATCAACCTGAAATAGATCTATTGTCGGTGCAAGGGTGATTTGTTTGTGGGGAGGAGGGAAGGAGGAAGGATGCTTGTGAATCTCCCCATTATTAATCTTCTACCTGGAAGAAGCAACCTCTTTCTCATCCGTACTTTAAAATTCTATTTCCATATAAGTCTTTTCATATCTTTGATACATTTTTGTATCTGTCTCTTGACGTCTCTTGATTTTTATATTAATATTCCTTTGAAATTTTAAGTTACAGAACATTATGGCAATGTAAGTAATTTTTGTAACATATTTGAACGTAACCGCTTCTTTTTTTTTTTTTTTTGGCTGTTTATTCTTGCATCCTCTGTCATACATGGGTCAAACGAGATGTTTACTTTCTCCTACACCTCTCGGAGGTGATAGAGGTTTTATATCAATCGTTGCTGGCATTTTAGACAAATGTCAAGCAATAACAAAGTCTGATAAACTGTAATGTAATTGACATTAACAGAGACAAAATTAGCCTGTTAGGGAATCTGGAGAAATGTAGGTAGCTTTGCATGTTCCAGCTGATGCAGCCTTTATTAGAGTTGCTTATTTATTAGTCATTGCAGCAATTACTGTGCAATTAAGTGTTAAATATCGTTAGGTTTTAATCCTATGTTTTCTTTTCCTCCTTGCGCGAAGAACTGAAGGATTGTTTTGGATGGTACGAGGCTACATTATGCTGAAAGAAGTATCATTTCTCTGATGTATTAAGCCACTAGAGAAGGTTATGGCTGTAGTGAAGAATCCCGCTCTATTTTTGTCAGGAACAGACACAGAGCAAGTGTTGAAGATGTTGGGGGGAGGTGGGGGGGATAAATCCTGTGGCATACGTGTGAAGTAAGCTTTCTGAGGCTCAGTCCAGCATTTTAATTGAAGACTTTCTTCTTCCTGGCAATGGGTCTTCTTGCTTTCCATTTCAAATTGTAGTATCTTTGCTGTGTTTGCATTATGAATAACTGCTATACGAGAAATGTACTTTGGGGCAAGACGTGCATTTTATCATTAAGATTTGATTAGGAACTTGAAGCAGTCCTCTAGATACTGTCATCCATAAATCATGAATTTGACATTAACTTCAGGTTTAGAACTGTAATTTTTAAGATACAACTGCTTAAATCATTAAAACCATCAAATAATTTTTACTACAGCTTTCTCTGAAGGAAAGATTCTTTGTTGTGGGGGGAAAAACAACCCTGCATGTAGCTGCACAGACTTTGTATTTGTTGAATTTAGAAATAAGCAGGCTTGTTCTTAACGTCTTCTCAATTAGCACAGAGAAATACTTCTGTCATTTAGCCACAAGATTTCCCAAACCGTTGAAGTAATTGAAATTATATCAGTGAAGAATATAGCATTACTGTTTTGTAAATGTAGCTTGAATTGTAACTTTTCAGTGAAAGCAAACATCTTTCTTCCCTCTACTTCCTCTCTACTTGCATCGATCCGGTGATGTCAAAGTGATAGCAATCACCTTGCTGTGGACATCCCCTCCTTCCCACCATAATTACATTTTTACAAAGATCACTGGGGGGTTTTTTTGTACACTCTCTTCCTGTTATTTCTTCTGGTTCAATGTATCTCAAGCAAATGTGAATTCACAGCTGGTTCTTCCACCCCATGAATCCATGTTTACAGCTTTTTAATTTTATGGTTAATTGTCAGAATATAGGCCACCTACGCATACATGCATATATGCAGTACCCATACTGTCATGATTACCTTTTGACAGATGTGTGTACCTTCTCACTTTAGGAAGACATTTGAGTTCATTTCATGAAGACGGGGTTCATTCAGATCATTAAATCCTACGCAGTTCTAGTTAATAAAACAGAAAATCTGCCTGTACAATGCTGAATGCTCTGTGTGACTCAGACAACTCTTCACCTTCCCCCAGCTTGTTGAGTCATTCAGCAGATTGCTTTTCAATACCAAATTTATTTGGATGACCTTGATTATATTCAATACCGGTTGTGTATGTGAGGTAGATGGTACATTCCTGTAGGATGTTTTATTTCAAAGGCGGTATCAAGATACCGTATCCCTAGGATGTAGGTAAAGCTGCATAGTAATTAGGTAATTATTTGTGCAAATAATAAAGCAAAACCTTACTGATGATCAGTTTTGGGGACTTGTTATAGGAGAAAGCCTATATCTTTTCGATATTCCATTTTACCCTATGCAATTTTTTCTGTCAGCATCTGGTGTCTGATTTAAAGGAAACTTCTCCGTACATTTGCTTCCAGCTTTTCTTCCTCCTTGCCTGGGTGTTACCACAGTGTTACACACAGTCCCAAATCCCGAGACATTCTTAAAAAAAAAATAAAATGGAATGCACTGATCGATTAATTGAAGTTTCTTTCTTATAGACCTTCTAGGGGAGGGTACAGGTCTGTGTCACTGATTTCAAAGGTTCCCCTTTCAGCTATTTCAGTCCTTAGTAATGTGATAAGCCTTGTGTGGTGTTCTGTCTCGAGTTGTAAGCAGCACTCTAAGGAAAAAAAGTAAGTATTCTTTTGAATATTAAGTATTTAAATAATGGAAAACCTAGTACAGCTTTTCTGACCCTTGTTTAATTCCCGACTGGTACTTCAGCACAGTTTGAACTGATCCCACTTGCTACTATGACCCACCATAATGCTTACAGAAGTAGCATTTTGAGCTACAAAATATGAACTGAGCTTTGTTTTGCTCCAATTTTCCATCTATTTTCTCTTAATGAGAAAGGAACTGAAAAAAAAACAGAGAGCTTTTCTGGTGTGTTTACTCCTTTTTCCACTGCTGCAGTTTTGTTTCATCTGTTTTGTATGTGATATAGAGCAGTAAACAAAGAAAGCAGACGCATAAGAAGGAAAAGGAAAATAAAATACGCAAAATTTGGTATGGTTTTCCGGTGAAAAACGGTCAGTGTAGTTTTGGGATAAAAGCTTATTTTTTATGCTAAAATGGAATGCTCGACATGATAGATACTGACTTTTTAATAGCGCCGTTAGTTTCTTTTCAGAACCGAACTCTGTTCACGCAAATACTTTATCTGTAAAAAATGTGCTTGAGAATGTAATGGAGTAATAAGTAATCTTTTAAACTCACAAGACATGCAAATAAAAACGGACAGATTGCATTTATTATGTTTCACCGAGTGATCTCCTGGTAAATGCCGTACGCGAGCAAACCCCTGCCTACGTGTGTTGCTCTTTGAAGGGCTTTTTATTTTTCTGACTTTTCCCCTGTTATAAGTATAGAAGCGTAATGTTGTCAACCTGAAAGTAGCTTTTAGCTTTGAGATGTAATGTGCTCCGGAATCACTGGATGAAGTCGTAGGAGGCTGGGATAGAGCTGTTGCTTAAATATAGTTGCCTTGCCAAGTGAGACCCGGTCAAGGGGTATTCTGTGGATAACACTGTGAAAATGGAAAACGATATACAAGTATCTAATTTCCTTTCTAAGTGAATTGGAATCATTAAAAATTACATGAATAAGCTGAAATCCCAAATCATTAGAGATATATTAAAAGATGACTAATTAAAATTGATTGAGACCAATAAAATATTTCCTATTTTTCTTTACTAGATTATTTTCTTATCCCTTGTGTGACGTGGAGCTGCCTGTGTTCATCTCATATCATTTGCTCCTAATTGTTTTTCCTTGTGGAGTTATTAGAAAATGCATCGCTGATAAAGTATTCCAAATTGTTCTGAAATGATCAGAGAATCTACAATTTTTCCTTCGTCTTCCAGTGAAAACGTACTAAAAATGCACTTTTTCAGGCAATTACACAATTGTTTCCTAGGTTTTTAGTGGGAAATCCCTTGCTAATTATATATATGTCTGGAGAAGGCCGCATCTCCCTGCACTAACGCTTTAAGGCGATGGCCCAAGGCTTTGCCATCTGTTGTACAGGTGCATAATGTAACCTAAGGCTATAGGGAGAAAAAACCCAAATCTCAGAAGTCAGAGCAGCACTGGTAAATTAATTAGTTGGATTGTTGTGGGATTGTAGATACCTACATTTCAATCCTGTCTTTTCCTTTAATGCTTACCGAGTGAGTTGACTTCTTATTTTTGCATTTCTTCCCCCGTATGTGGGAAAGATGTTATTTTTTTTCTCATACGCTAGAAATACCGTTCTGAACATCAAAATGATTCTCTTTATGTGTTTGAATGCATATACGTGTGCTTGCCTGCGTGTGCCCATTTGTGTATATGTATGTTGATATATTCATTTTAAAAAAATATTTTCACTTAGCCATTCATGAATTCTGATTAATAGGCTTCAGATATTGGGGTAAGAAAATGCTACTGGAAAGAGATTCACATTTTGGTAAGAAAACTGGCACATGTATCTGGGTTCCACTGCTCAGTACTATGACTAGAGCAGGGCTAGCTTTTCTCTTATTTTTCTGTAACTAATAGCATCAGTATTGAATTGCATCAGCAAAATGAAGCTAATTTTGAAATTAAAATTGGAAACTTTAAAAGAAAAGCAATTAATGTTTTGTTTTGTTTTTTTTTTTTTTAAAGTCCCTGAAAGGAATAAATCCTGATGTAAGATTACAGTGATATGCATGTAGTCAGTAATGCCTGTCACACATTTGCCTCAAGCTTCTACGATATATTTATGGATCAGCCAAGATTGGTTTTAAATTTAAATCAGTTTTTCTGGGTTCATGTGGCTGAGAATCTATGTTAACAAAAATAACGTGAGCTCAGAAGGGGTGTGTGTTTATGGGGACTAATTAAGTCAAAGGTCTGCTGTGCTTTGCAGTAAATCAAAGTCACCCATTTAAATGCTAACTCTGGGACTTTTTTTTGATTCTGGGAAAATAATGCCAATTTTAGCTGAAACTTATATAACTGAAATCAGATTTTGAGCTTTGTTCTCAGCATGTATTTTTATGTCTGTGTTCCTCCAACACAACAAAAGCTTGCCGTTGTTTCTTCAATTTTGGCACTTCTTTTTTCACCTAGAGAAACAGCAAGGAGGATGCACTGAAGCTGCACATTTTTCTGAGTGCTTCTGCAATCTGTGCGGGAAAACTATGTCTTGCTTTTGTTTCTTCTGCTGAAATGGTTAGAGTTCTTCCTGTGTGTGGCTGGGAAGACAGAGGGGAATAAGAAAAGGAAAGGTTCCCATATGTCTTTAAACTCTTTATTCTTCCTACCTTGATTTTTTATTCTCTGTTGTTTCCTCAGATTTAGAAGAATTTTGTCTCCTAACAGGCTTGTTCGTTTATTTTAGCTGCAAGTGATTTCAAGTCGAATCCTGAAGTACTCACTAGTCACACTTATGTTTGCACACTGTCCCTTTTTACATTGAACTTCATTTCCCTAATTATTTTTCAAGTGTAAGGTAATTTTTCTTCTTTAGAGAATCTTATGCTTACTTTAAGTTGCACTGGAAACTGATAATATAAAGCTCTTGCTTACAGCAGTCATATTCCCTATGTGGGAGTAGCTGGTGAATTGCAAGAAAAGGCTTGCTCTTTAGTAATTTAAAGTTTTTTTAGGATTAGGTAAATTAGGTCTTGGCTCCTGTAGGAACTCTTATAAATTCTACATGGTCAATATTTGCCACATGTAATGAAATTCAAAGAGTTTGAATTCCACTTTCAAATTTAGGTTTGAGTGAATATTTTTTTCTAATTTTTGACTTTGAAATGTTTCTTGTCACTAGTTGTTGTGACGGTGATAGTAGAAATTATCTTTGTCTATTATTATTTGTCTGCCTGCCTTATTTTACATGAGTTGTTGAATTTCCAAATCTCTCATAGGAGTATGTAAAGTGCCTTGGATATTTCTGTGGTTTTTGAAGAGCATCAGTTGGGATGGCAGCTGGATACATCTAGCCTATGATTTCCCATGTACCCATCTGTGGGATTCTTGTACGTACTGCAGAGAAGGGATTAATGAATTCTCTCTCAACCTGGAATGGGAGGCTTTAGGGTGAAAATTTTAGAGCTGCCGGGTGTATCCAGAAAGGTCTTGGAAATGTGAGTTCGCTGAATATCAGATTATTATTATTATTTTTTGTATCGTGACTGGACTATGAATCTAATACTTGTTATCCATCCAGCTAGATTTCCTGTCCACTATTCATATGCCATCTTGGAAACTGAATGGAAATGGAAATTGAAAAACAAAACAAAACAAAACTTGAAATCAAATGGAAATGCCATTGAATGACATTTCACAATTAATGATTTTGTTCCGAGTTTTGTGCTTGTGCTGAGTCTGTTTGCTG
Source organism: Rhinoptilus africanus (assembly GCA_013400135.1). Lineage (NCBI taxonomy): Eukaryota > Metazoa > Chordata > Aves > Charadriiformes > Glareolidae > Rhinoptilus > Rhinoptilus africanus. The sequence continues at coordinate 355,768 of VXBO01010047.1, forward strand.
TGTTTGCACACAGAATATTCGCTTTTAAGCAATTTCCCTTCTCTCCGTGAGAATTCTGATGTATGAATAATTGTCTTGCTTTTTAATATTATTTTTTTTTAATTGAGCTTTCACCTGCTAGTGAGAAATTATTTTGTTTCTCACTCCTTGCCATTTGTTTCGCAGACAACTTTTTTCTGCTGACTTTACAGCATGAATTAAAAATAATAAATTCTTTCACTTTGGCTAGACCTGAACAGAAGATTAGAACAAAAGTCCTTGGTATCACTTTTCTATCATTTCTTCTTAACTAGGTCATCATATTACAGCAGGCAGAAGGATTCAGAAATCATTCTCTATGCAATCATTTATCATTTAAACCACTTCTAATTCTCTGATGAGGCTTCAGAAGTTAAATGCTAGCAAGAGCTAGTTCTTTTTGCTATCTTTTGGCAGTTTACTGTCTCTCACATCTGGCTTAAGTACTGAGACTTAAGTCATGTTTGCTTCCTCTCCTTTAGATTAATCTTTCTACTTTTTCACATTTTCTCTTTAAGTTTGAGAAAGATCTTCTCTGTCTCTTGCCCGTTGAGTCAGAGCTTTCTTCTTTTCATGATTTGCATCTGATTCTTCCTCCTCTCTCCTTTTTCCCTCGTGCATCAAGTTATTCCAGACATGAGAAGAACTTTTTAAAAAAAATTGTGAAAAAAAAATATCCAAAATTCTAGAAATACATTTCACCCCTCAAAAATAAATTCAGAGGGAGGTGTGTTACATTTTGGGAAAAAGAATTTGGAATGTCAGGATTATATGAAAATTTTCTTAATTTGCATGTTGCACGCAAAAAATTAAGAGTTAATGGAAACAGTTTTCTTAGAAATAATATCTTTTGAGAACAGCTTCATCAAAACTGCTGTGTAGAATAAACAGAAATTTGACATATCACTGTTGTGTTTTTTTTTTTTTTTTCTATCAGCCTCATATAGATAATACCTCAATAAACAATTTGACCTTTTCTTTAAGAAATTTCTGGTGGGCAGCTGAATGGAGGCAAGATGGTAGTTCATGTAAGGGAGAGTGAAAGCCCACACCATTTGTAATAAGGAGAGTGTTTTTCACTTTTGTTTGTCCTCTTACACTGAAAATACCCCTTTTATTTTTTCTAAAAAGGAAGAACCAAGCAAAATCAAATGTTATACATGTTTGTTGAATCTGGCATGACTATTAGGAGAGAAAACTATTTTGAGAACTTTAGAAGTCTCTTTTAGGAAGTCTTTAGTTTCAGTTTCAAATGAAGTTTAATTACAAAGGAAAGCTTGACTTCTCCCTTGAGTATTTTCTTGTAATAATCTTTCTAATGTAGTGGTCCTCTTACAAACAAGAAATGTTCATGGTTTTTGGAGCATGTGGATATTTATTGAAATGTGCACGCTCCCACTGGGCTGTTCAAAATATCTGTTCAGGGATGAAAATTGATATATTCATGAGGTCTGGCATCTGTTACAATTGGATATTTACAGTTTGTGTTCCCTTGATAAGCCCTCAAGAGGTAATGGAGAAGACTGCTTTTCTCTTTTTGTTCGTGTGCATCTATAGATGGATAGTATGTTACAAATATATTGTTTCTAGTAGTCATTGTTTTGCTGTCTTCAGAATTATTGCGTCCATTTAAAATGTAATGAATGGTAGATCAGTAGTTCCACTTTATAATTTTGCTTCAATATTTCTTGCACTCGGTAGCCCTTAGAGTTACTGGTATCTATTCCATCCTGAGCAGTACGTGTTATTCCACTGGAAAGGCAGAGCTTCAGTGGGTATGCAGTATACTCAGTGACTCTGAACTTTAGGACTTAAGAAATGGTGTTATTTTCAGAGCCAGTTGGAGAGGTTAGTCATCCTTATGGATAAGTCTTACGTCAGTCCACCACTAGAAGCTGTTCATCTTGTGCCTTCAGCCCCTAGTTTTGTCCAAGTTGCTGTGCTCTCTTACCTTTCTCAGCCTTGGCTCAGCAACGCTAACAAAGACTGAATCTGAAACATTTAACAAAACAGCCACTGCTGTAGCACTTCTCTAATAACCTGTGCTTTGGAAAGTAATACACAGATCAAAAATTTGGATGGTAAATGTGTAGATCATCACTTGATACTTAGCCACAACCTTCAGAATGGTCTGGTCTTCACAGGCCAGGTAAATATTAATGTAGTTCAGAGTGAATATCGTGGAAGTTTTCATTGAATTAAAGAGGAAACCACAACTCTTCTGTTGGAATGTGGACAAGATCTTTGAAGAATGCAATACGCTTCCCTGATATTATTGGGTATTTTCCATTTCTTGTCTGACCTGGGAGATAGGTGAGAGGTATCACAACAGGCATTTAAGTTTTCAAGGGAGACTGGCTGTGATAGTGAGATAGGCCTTCCTTTTTTATATAGGAATTAACTTCCCTTTTCTCCCTTTTCCTGGTCTTCTCAAAGGTGAGGTTATGCTGTTCCCCTGACAGCAAAGAAATAGTTGTAATTAAAAAAAAAATGAAAGGACTTTTTTATTTTTGGATCTGAGACAGAAATTTAGTTCCGGGCTATATGCCTTGTTATTCTCTACACTTCTGTGAAGTTACACCTTTATTAAATCTTATGAATGGAGTTCATATTGTTATGCCAAGTGCAGAGATGCTTCAAAAATGTATAACGCTTTATCAGTTTCTTGACATTGAAATGTCTGTTCAAAGGAGTCTGCTAAGCTATGTTCTCAATTCAATTTACATATTAAAAAGAATGTGTTAGTTCTCACATTAGTATGTGCAAACATGTACTTAAGAGCACAGATGACCTCCTGCATCCTAATTAAGCATTATCCTAAGAACTGCGTATCCTGTGGTCTGCCTAGGAGGTTATGCTTATGCTTGAGGATTTTCTGTGGACGTTTGATTTGTGGGTACTCTAAATAACAAGTGAAAAATCACAGTGGATCATTAAATGGGTAAGTGAATATGCAATTATGGTTTTCTTCAGGGAAAATGCTTCTCAAGATACTAAAAAAAAAAAAGTTGAAGTCTTCTGCATTTTTTGTTTTCATTTGAGTGGTTAAGATGAACAGTCTGACATTTATAATAAATCAGGGAATTGCTGAAAGTTGTACAAATCTTGTTGAAATTGTACAAATCTGGCTGTTGAAATCTTGATAGGAATGTCGGTGCAAGGTTAGAAATTGTGTGTACGTATTAGGTGGAGAAATTAAATTTAGTTGAAATACCCTGTTTCTGAAATGTTTTGAGTTTACCCCACTTTTCTGGAACAAGCTTTCTTCTTCACTTTATTTTTTTGTGCTGGCCAAGTTACTAATCTTGTGAGTAATCTCCTAATGTAGTAGTGTTGGTGAACCCAGTTTTATCTGTTTAATGCCATGGTCTGCATTGTAATGGTTTTACCTTGGTAAAGATGAAATACGAACACGTCTCTGCCCAGCAAACATACTACTCGTATTCCTTCATATGTTCAGAAAACAAAACAAAAAAATGCCACCAACCTGCAATTTTCTATTTGTGCAATTTCCAATTAAAATAATAAGTCACTATCTTTTATTTTCTTTTCAGTGAAGAATTACATTGGATTGTTTTTTTAAATTCCAGCCTCTCCCTCACACAGAATACAGTTTTATTCTGATCCAGGTGTATAAATGTGATCTCAGCTCCTGGAGACTTTAGGATTTGCATCGTAAGGTAATATTTCAGATGTAAATAATAACCCTTCACAGGCTCACAGTATGCTTGAAGTCGGAAAGGACCTCTAGGCGACATCATCTTGCCCAACCTCCCCGCTCACCCAGGGCCACCTAGAGAGGGTTGCACAGGTCCATGTCCAGACAACTTTTGAATAGCTCCAAGGAGGGGAGACTCCCACCATCTCCTTGTGCCACCTTGGCCAATGCTTTGTCACCCTCGCAGTGAAAACGTGTTTCCTGATGTTCAGACAGAACCTCCTGCATTTCAGTTTGTGTCCATCACCTCTGGTCCTGCCACTGGGTGCCACTGTAAAAAGCCTGGCTCTGTCCTCTGTGTACTCTCCCTTCAGGTATTTATATACCTTGATAAGATCCTCCCCTCTGAGCCTTCTCCTCTCCAGACTGAACTGTCCTAGTTCTCTCAGCCTTTCGTCATAGGAGAAATGCTCCGCTGCCTTCATCATCTTCATGGCCCATCGTTGGAAACCCTCAAATCTGTCCATTTCTCTCTTGTCCTGAGGACACAGTGCAGTGGGTTGATCCTGGCTGGATTCCAGGTGCCCATTCAAGCTTCTCTATCACCCCCTCCTCAACTGGACAGGGGAGAGGAAATATAACAAAAGACTCATAGGACAAGATAAGGACAGGGATGGATCACTCACTAATTACCATCATGGGCAAAACAGACTTGGAGAAAAAATTTTAATTTATTACCCATCAAATCAGAGCAGGATGATGAGAAAAAAACCCTGAAACTTAAAACAACCTTCCCCCCACCCCTCCCTTCTTCCCAGGCTTCATTTTACTCCCTGTTTTTCCTACCTCCTCTGTGTGAGTGGTGCGGGGGGACAGGGAATGGGGGTTGTGGCCAGTTCATCACTTGATGCTCCTTCCTCCTCGGGGAGAGGACCGCTCACACTCTTCCCCTGCTCCAGCATGGGGTTCCTCACGGGAGAGACAGTCCTCCACGAACTTCTCCAATGTGAGTCCTTCCCAGGGGCTGCAGTTCTTCAGAAACTGCTCCAGTGTGGGTCCCTTCCAGGGGGTGCAATCCTTCAGGAACAGACTGCTCCTGCATGTGTCCCCTGCAGGGTCACAAGTCCTGCCAGCGAACCCGCTCCAGTGTCGGCCCCTCTCTCTCCATCAGTCCTCAGGTCCTGCCAGGAGCCTGGTCCAGTGCAGGCTTCCCGTGGGGTCACAGTCTCCTTCGGGCATCCACTTGCTCTGGCGTGGGGTCCTCCATGGGCTGCGGGTGGATATCTGCTCCACCTTTAACCTCCATGGGCTGTGGGTGGATATCTGCTCCACCTTTAACTTCCATGGGCTACGGGTGGATATCTGCTCCACCTTGAACCTCCATGGGCTGCGGGTGGATATCTGCTCCACCTTTAACTTCCATGGGCATGGGGACAGCCTGCCTCACCATGGTTTTCACCATGGGCTGCAGGGGAATATCTACTCCGGCGCCTGGAGCACCCACTCCCCATCCTTCTTCGCTGACCTTCATGTCTCCAGATTTGTTGCTCTCACACCTTCTCACTCCTCTCCTTGGCAGCAGTTGCACAGGTTTTTTTTTTATCCCTTCTTTAAATACGTCATCACAGAGGTGCTGCCACCGTTGGTGGTTGACTCAGCCGTGGCCAGCGGCAGCTCTGCCCTGGAGCTGGCTGGCATCAGCTCTGTCGGACGCACGGGACGCTTCTAGCAGCTTCTCACAGAAGCCACCCTCGTAACCCCTCCCTGCCACCAACACCTCACCACGCAAACCCGGGAAACACAGCCCTCCAGGTGTGGCCTCCCCAGTGCTGAGCGAAGGGAAGGATCACCTCCATCAGCTTTGCCGGCATGGTTTTGCCTAGTGCAGCCCCAGGATGTCATTAGACTTCTTTGTGGCGAGGGCACTTTTTTGGCTCACGTTCAGCTTGGTTTGCACCGAGACACCCAGGTCCTTTTTCTGCCAAGCTGTTTTCCAGCTGGTTGGCCGTTCCTGTCATCCCTCTTCTCCAGCCTGTTGAGGTCCCTCTGGAGAGAAGCACAACCCTCTGGTGTATCAACCACTCCTCCCCCTGGGGTTACGTGTTGTCCCATCGTCCAGACCATTAATGAAGATGCTGAACTACATTGGACCCCGTGTTGATCTCTAGGATACACTGATAGTCACTTGCCTTCAAATAGACTCTGTGTCACTGATTACCACCCTCATTTCTGTCTATATTATCTTCTCATACCTCGTCAGAGCCCATGCAACGCCGAGGGAGTGGCAGGAAAATAGTCACTAAGTGCCTATTTTTATAAAGTAGATTCTCTGACCTACACGGTGAAAGAGAAATTCTGTAGCTGAATGTACATTTAACATACACTCAGGACTGAAGGACAGAACACGATTTTAATGTGCACAGGGGCCTGGTAGTAATGGGTTTACAAGACATTGAGTACCTTTCATGTTTGTCAAAATTTCACGTTGAATTAGTGCAAGTGATTTAAAAATCTCTGAACATCCTTAGACTTTCAGAGATGACGGTACTGTAGCTCTGTTTGACACTGCCTCCCTTCCTTTTCTTGTATGTAGAATTTGGCAATTGTTTTGCATCGTTGTTAAAGAACTATATCAAAGGACAGGGTTTTTTTTAATCACCGAGACAGTTAATAATCTATTGAGTGCTGTGTGAAACGCAAAGGTAAGCAAATCGAGTTCAGAAATGGGATGGTATTAAAGGCAATACAGAGGTAGCGTTTGTAAAATGTTAAATGGGAGGATGAATGACCAGGAGGCATATGAGAAGGATATTAATATTTTATGCACAGTCACAGATGGAGGGCTTGGGGGAAGGGATGGGGCATAATGACAGTTTGGTAATTAAGGCTGAATAACAAAGGAGGCAGGTTTAAAATAGGAGGCCAGGGAAGCCATGTCTGAGGCAGAAATTCAGGGTAAAAGTACAGATCTCGCTGTGAGGATCCTTGCCAGAACGTATAAACACAGCTTTCTGAAAGGCTCCTTGCCCCCTGAGAAACAAGGCAAGTGAAAAAGCATGCCTTCTTAATTCATGAGCAGAATTCATTCTTCAAATACCACGAAGTTCAAATAAAAACGAACGGTGGGAGGATCAATCCCAGTACATGGCTTCTTTAGAACTTAACAATTTACTAGCAGCTGAGATCTGTAATTCCAGAGAAGTGAGTCCAGCCAGTTTAAGAGTGCAAATTGCATGCTTTCTTTTTTTTTTTAACTGTAGTTCTTTCTATTAGTCCTTGATGCTGTCGTAATTTAAGCCATGTCACATTTTCTATGTGCATTTACAAAGGCCCACTGAACTCTAAATTATAACAACGTATTTCAGAAAATGAAACTATCTGTGCAATGATTTTCCAATAATTCTAACTTGGGCAGGGGCATTCTCTGGGAATTCAGTATTGTACTGAATTCTTTCTCTGCAGGGAAATAAGAAAATCAATTATCTCTCTTAAGATAACAAAAAGAGCCTTAAGCTTGGATGAAGCCTGAATTCTTTGAAGATGAACTTTGGCTTGCGTATGAAAATAACAGACATCTTTAAATCAATGCACAAAAGGAGACATTACTCAGTCGATACCGTAATTCAACTAGTGGTAGATATAAAGTGGAGTAGTGTTTACTTCAGCATGTGACTTTTAAGCAAAATATAATGCATGTGGGAAATCAGACCTTATTCAAAGTCCATTGAAATAATTTAGAGAAATCTCATTTAATAGATGAATGGGTAAGTTATTCTTTTTGCAGATCTGAGATGATACCTTACCTCCATAGCATCTCTCATCTTACAGATCTTAGAGCACTTTACAAACTTTAATTAACTGAGTTCAAGCATAATTTTGGCAAATGTTTTCAGGGATAAACTCATTCAGCAGAATACCCAACTGGAAAGTAATGTAGTGATTGTTTTAAATTAGAATGTTTGTAATGAGCATTATTTACTCATCTCAGCTGGCAGAGTTCTACTATACTTAGTTTTGGTGTATTTTTATTAGAATAGTGATAGTACAATGGCATCCCAGCAATTATTTGTTTCTCTCTTGGCAAAGCCAGTAGAATCCTGCTCTGATGCAACCTCTCATTCTGCCAACTTTCTGCACTTTTTTTGTTAGTTCATTTGAGAAATTCTCTTTAAAGTGCATGCCTATGAATATTTGCTGAAGAGATTATCCATCTGTATTAAGAAATAGCAGTGGGTGGCTGGAATTGAGTTGAAATCTTCTAAACTGCCTTTGTCAACTGTGAGATTGCAGTAGTTGCAACCCAGCTCTACCATGTGTTGAGCGAACAGGGCAAAACGGGTTCCCGTTCTGCGTTGCTTCTCATCTAAATAGCAGATCAATAGCGCTGAGCGAGGGAACACATTATGCTGAAATAATACTGTTTGATTGGATGGCAGTACTAGTTTCACTACAGTGACAGCGCATCCACTATTAACAGAAATTGCTGATTCTGGAAGCCCTGCAACTGACAGGATCAAAAAAAAAAAAAAAAAAAAGGGGAGATAGTAACATAATCTGCATTATCTCTTTCTAGAAGCTTAGTGGTATGCTATACCCACGGTATCCACCCGCTTTTCTTAGAAAAGAGGAGCTTGTTTGTGTTCGTTTGGTAAATTACGGGAAACTTTCCAGGTTTTTGTTAATGTTCTAAATCGCAACGTCTTGAACCACATACTCTGAGTTCTCAGTTATTAGTAATTCACTGGCATGCATCAGCATATTCATGTTTTTCTTTTTATTGGATGGTTGACTGCAGTTGGAGGTTTTTTGTATTAATAGATAACCTTGAATCCCTTCATTCTTGCAAGAAAAATGGACTGAGCCCCATATAGCCACTTTTTTGCATGTTTTTTTTTCTAATGAAACTTCCTTTAGGCTTTATTTTATCTGTGAAAAGGAAAAGGCAGGTAGCTCAGGAAAGCAGGCAAAAGATTAAGTAGGGAGGGTTAGAGCAGTGTTGCACGTTGCATTCTGTGATACATTCCTAATATAGTTAGCTCTTACCTTGAAAATTGTAGTATTAATTCATAGTAATTCATCACACCTTCCACACACCATATTCTATGTAGCTTTAAAAGCATTACGCTTCTAGGCACACTTGCTTGTTTTGAAAGGATCTAAATTCCAGAGCCAACAGAGCCTGAATGTTTCCATCGTCAGCACAATATTTCTCGTTGTTGCTCTCCTTCTAGAAATTTTGGGCATTTTTTTTCTCCCGAATGATTAATGCTCCTTATTATTCGGATATTAGAGGGATGAAAATGCAAAGTATAATCTGGTGCAGAACAACGATGACATCTTTGGGTTTATCAAAATATTAAATTGATTCTAGTCAGCTGTAATCAACTCTATGTAATTTCCAGTATGTGCCCTTTAAGCCATACAATGCCTAGAATGAAGCTAGATATCATAAATTAAATGAGAGCTGCTGTGCTAATAGTGATGGTTTCAGAAAAGGGAATAGCAAAGCATGTTCTTAGTGGCAGAGCTCTATATTATGAGGAAGAGCATATTTTTTGCTAGTCATCTTTACTGTTATGTTTTCCTGAAAACAAGCTATTTAAATGAAGTGAATTTTTTAAATGACGTTAAGCTGAGAAATATATGAAAAATACTGTCAAATACAGTATTGAGGACTCATACTGTGGTTAAATGTTAGGAAGATATGTAGTCTTATTTTGGTGGTGTTTTTGAAGATTTGACTGGAATTTGATACAAATCTTATACTGGCCTTTATGATGATCCGCTGTAGAGAGGTGAATGTCAGCATCATCTTCCTCAGTGACTGAGCAGTTTCCAGCTGCAAAGAACGGTCCATTCTTGGGTTTTCAAGCGGATTGAGTGAGTAGGATGTTGAAAACGAATTTACAGCATGCTTGAGGAAGGCTGAATGAGGAATGACTTCTCCCTTCTCTCTTCTGTAAGCACCAGTGTTTCTGATGGCAAAGTACCTGCGGGAAGTACAGTACCTACAGAAGGAACCTAATTAGCTCCAAGTCATAACAGGTCATACAAGACAAGTTGCATTGCACCGCAGAAACCAGGCAACTTTAAGAAAAAAGTTACGTATTCTCTCCATGCCGTGGGGGAGATTTTTCTGCAGTTGCCTAGCAAGAAGGTAAAAGTTAGTTACGGGAGAAACATAGCAAATATTCCTCTGGGACAGAAGAGGGATAGTCAATCTGGCCTGATATTCTCTCTCTGACAGGGTTCATAAGAGCCCTAGGGATGGGGAGAGCTGCAGGAAGAGTGTGCTTTCCTGTATTTGCCTCCTCCTTTAGAATTGGGGGGTTTAGAACATACGTTTCTCCTATTCCTAGGCATATCAATGCATAGTAATTGCTGGACTTGCCTAAATTTAGAGTCTTATTGCAACTACCGGCATCAATGTCCTTTCTGAATTGATAAAGATGTTCTTTTCTGATAAGTGATCAATACTAACACGGTATGCTTCATCATTCAGTGCAAATTTTTGGTCAGAGAATGCATGATAAATAATAATTTTGCAGGAATATATTGCATATTTCTCTCCTTCCTCAATACTATTTTTTACATAAGGAGAAATCAGATATTTAACATGATCAGAATTTTCAGTAGTGTCTCACATATTCTAAGGGCAATTTGTAAGGGCAAATTCCCTTCCTAAAAAAAAAAATGAGTCTTTTCCTCCTCATTTCAGGTATTTTTGTAAATTCTTCACATGCGTCCTGGTTTCGTTCACTGTGTTCTCGTCTTTGCGTTGGGATTTATTTCACAGAGTTTTCTCATCATAAATGAAAATGGCTTCACTTTGAGACCTAAGGAGTAATATGTGACCCAACTGTAGATACTGGATATGAGCTTTGACTTGTATTTTTTATTTCCCTTAACTTTAATGCCTTTGAAGGTACTGATACGCCGTATTTTTGAAGCAGGCAGCTTGTTGCTCTGATCCATTACAAAATTTTTCTGGATCAGGATGCTTCTAGAGAGGTATGGCAGGGAAACATGCAAGTTGTAGCTTCTCTTATCGAATAATAATAATTTTGAATTTGTATCTTGGTACGGGTAATAATAATGAAAAAAAAGAGAAAAGCATTAGATTATCTTCTGCCATGTTGATTCCTAAGTGATTTTCAGAAGCATCTTCTGCCTCTGGCACTGTGAGTAAAGCCATTATCGTGGCATACAGTGCAGTAATGACAGGACACATGCTGCGTAATGTAAACTTACAATCCACTTCTAGGCAGATGTTATTAAACTGTCATCTCTTCGAGCAGCAGTGGCAGAATTAAAAAAGAAAGAAAAAGAAATAGCCTTCTCTCCCTCCCCCCCCCAAATAGCAATAAAGGTGGTATTCATACCTGTCAAGTGATTTTTGCATTGATCGAGGCTTTTCTTCCTTTAACTGATTCTTTTTTATATAGTTGTCTTTCCCTTGCCTCATCAAGGAAGGCCAGTTCAGTCGAGACCGTATGTAATCTAGTGACTGATGTGACATCGCTTTTTCTTTTCTTTTTTTATCTTTGAGGGGGAAAATGTGTTTGCTTTCAAAACTGTTCATCTTAAGGAGTGGAAGACAGCCTCTGGAAAACAGATGTTGGGAAAGAAACGTATACTATAACCATTCTGTGCGCCTAGATCTGATTTTATAAAAAGGAGTGAACCTGCCTTCCATTTGATGTGTTTCAGATTATAAACTATGACTACACTTAAAGACCTAGCGACTAAATATTTCGAACACCTTTTACTTCTATGGATGTTTATGACTTAGGGAAGCCTTATCATAGCAGCCACGTAGATAATCAAGTTCCTTGTAAAAAATCATTCCCGGCTGTATGAGGGTTTTGTGTAATATTATGCTATTATTTCATGTTAAGCAGCCGCAGGAACTGAAGGTCTCTTTCTGAGCTCGTCTTTATTCTGTGAGTCTCACAACACTGAGTTTTCTCTCAGCTTTGCCCGGCAGGCAAGAGAAATCTGGGACACCAGAAAGGGGCATTCTGCCTGCTTCCATGCATGTCCATCAGGTGACAGCCAGGCTGTACCGAGGGTGCCGCTTCTTAGGATTGCCCCTTGAGATCTTTATTAGCAGTCTGTATGACAAATCCGTAGGTGGAGACAGGTATTCCCGTCTCTTCTTGCTACAGGACAGTGATGAGACCCTCTGGTTACAGCAGCATCACGTCTTATTTTGCACACAACCTTATGGATTTTTCAGCTTGCCTAAAATATCACCCCATTCGTGAAGAAATGGATGGAAAAAAATAAATCTTTTTTAAAATGTCTTTTTATGCAACTTGTTTTCGATTAGAATTTGCTACAGTGTTTACATCTGGTAATTTCTTTGGGCATAAAGAGAGAGAGAAAAAAAATAAACAAGAAATAAGGAATAAAACATCCCCTATAATGATGAGCTATCTCTTACACCACAGCAACTATTTTCCCCCATAGGGAATGACCTGTGGAACTTGCCATCTTGAATGTTTGATAGGTACCTTGCACTGCCGAAAGAAATAAATCCATCAGCTTGGTTCAATGGGTGCCCTTCATTCGAGGCACAAGGGAACGTGTTGGATATGTGAATAGCGGCACAGCAATTTTATACTGTTCCTTAAATATCCCTTATGTGTACATTAGCATTTTGGTTTCGGAAGGAAATTTTCCGCTGCAATTCATATATGAGGAATAATATGAAGGTCACTTCATCGTTCAGAGGAAATCCTCCATCTGTCGTGTGAATGGAGTGTATCCTGAATGTTTCTATTGAATTCTCTCTCCCGTAGTATGTTGTGTGCTTTTCCTGCTCCCTTAAAGACGAATTCTCAGACCCACAAGGATCACTGGCTAAAAATCATACCTGAAGAGTTTGATTTGCTCTTTCTGTGACTAATGGCGAGAGGAGAGAGTTTGGATTTGGGGTTTTCCCTGCCACGCTCTGGTTTACAGCTATTTTTCCCTGTGTGTTTCTGCAAAAGGGCAGGGTCACAGGCAGCTTCCCCACCGGGCACGTAAAAGGGAGTGATGTGCCAAAAGCGCACTGCTCCAGGCTGAGCCCTTTAATGGGCTGTGTGGCCAACTGGGCGGCCTGATGGACCAGCAGTGGGTAGGTACTTGACACTGAAACCTAATCAGGAATTAAATCTTTGAAATCCAAGATAAACGCACTGGGAACAAAGCGAGCAAATTAGAGCTGCCAAGAGAAGATTTAGTAGCCCGTGGGATTTGTCAATAACTTTCTCGAGGGTTTGCCCAGTAGCAGGGAGGAAACAGACCTTTTAAAAAAGAGGAAACCCTCTCTTTGGCAAGGAGACAGGAAGGAGATCCAATGTTCTGCCCTGAAACAGCCAGACTTCAGCACTGCTAGAGTGAGGGAAAAATGTTTATTATAAGTTGTTTACTGCCAAATTATTATTCAATGTTCTAAATATCCTGAAGAAATAGGCCAGGATATAAAGCCATACGATAAAATATTTACAGTTGCTGGGCAAGCTGAGGTGTATGGAGTGCTGTCTGTGACCTAGATATATTCGAAGTCTTGCTAGATGGCAGAATATATGAGAGGTGATCCCTGAAGATTTCTATCACGTCAAAAGCAAGGTTGTGGTGAAATGTTTCTCTTACTGAGATATCACACCTGAAAAAGCACTTCTTCAGCCTGTCCCAAATTCTTTCTTAAATCTAAGTGACTTGGAATGCATTTATGCTACTGGTGCCTATTGCATAATATTCTATGAACTGCAATAGTATCACAGAACCATAGTGTTGGCAGGGCCCTCTGGAGATCCCCCAGTCCCACCCCCTGCCAGAGCAGGGTCACCCAGAGCAGGGGGCACAGGAACGCCTCCAGGCGGGTTTGGGATGTCNCGGGTATGGTCATCTCTAGTTCATCTTTAGGAGTACAGAGTTCTCTGTGCTGTGCAAGGGAATAGAGCGCAAGGATGTGGAAAGCCTATGAGACAAAATACAATTGAAGCCCTTAAAAAATTACTGATTTTTCTCCCTTCTTGGGAGATGTGACTGTCTTTGGATTTTCTTCATCTGAAGAAGATGATTGCACAGTGGCTAATTTTGAATGGGCAGTTAAAAGGTGGAGGACTTGTGAACTGCCAATTTGACCTGCTGGTTTATCTTTCATTATAATTTAAAGTAGCCCCACAGCTTCCCTGCTCCCTTTTTAACTACTCGCTAGTATCCTGCTGCTGAGGTTTCCACCACATGGTTTTCTATGTTCTAGTAGGTTGTAATGCTGTAAACTGATCACTTGGCACACCTCTAGGAATGGAAAGCTTTGCAGGGGGAGAATAGGAATAAGCAGATGGTGGGGGAAGGAGGAACTTCACACAATGACGAGTTGCGTATTGATTAGAAAGTTTTGGTTTAAAAAAAAAAAATAATCTGTATTAGTGATTTTTCTTTCTGCTTCTTGTCTTCAGTGGTGCTGGGAAGGCTGTACCTCCACTGGGAATGAGATACATACCCTCTTCATTCCTCCAAAAGTAACTGCTAACTGTGTTTATACCAATAAAAGAACACTTTCTGTTATTCCAAACAATATTTTTAGAAGACATTATAATCAGCTCTCATGAGGAATTTTTCAGTCAATATTTATATTACCGAAAAAAAAGTAATACTGAAATGATTTGTTATGCAAGTATCCTATTTTCCCTATTTCGCATTTTTAAAAATGCACAATCTTATATTCCATAGTTTAATTAAATTTACACCAGAAGAAATTTAAAAATTAATGAAAAGAAATCAAAATTAAATGTTGAAGTTGAACCAGTCTATTTCCACTTTGCAACTGACTTTTTGGTTCATTAGTAATATCTATTCCACCCTCACCCCCCACCCCGCCCCCCCAAATAAAGTGGACTTCTGTTTTTTTTAAGAATTTCAGCATATAGAAAAATTTTACCTTATCCTTTCCCTGTGGATGGAAGTGACCTAGTTCTTTTTATCGAGTCACTATCACATCAGAATATGGTTCCTAAGGGGGGAAAAAAAAGACAAATAGATTTTTCTTTAATTATTTTTTGGGTGAGATGGAGTATTCGATAATAGATTTAACGTTTTTCCCACTGAGAGCTGTCTTGTTGTGGTGAAATTTGATAAACAGTAGTTTCTACAATGATTTTAGTTCCTTAAAGATGCTGAGTACCAACTCCATTTGTGTCCTAACTCACTGAAGTGTGGGAAATAACTCAACCTGGAATCTGATATAAGTGTGGACTTTCCAACAACTTCACAATAGTAAGCCAAGATCATTGAAAAATTACAGATGCTCCTAGGCTATTTTATGTTAGCCATGGATGCTTATTTAGGTATCTATTTTAATGTACATGCTTATAAATGATTCTTCTTTATTAATGTTATTTGCATTCTTCTGTCAAACAAGTAACTTAACCTTCTTCTGGTCTTTGACTTTGCAGTTTACTTAAAACAGAAAAGGGAGTTTAATTTTTAGCAAGGAAGAGCTTATCATGTATTGTTTGGGACTTTTTAAACTTGAGTAAGAATTTTAGACAAAAATAATATTATTTTATGTTCTGTGCGTTGCATTTCATGTTTCTAAGTAAGTGGGATTAAAAACATCCCAGACATACTAACCATAGACTGGATCAGTACTGTCTACTGATCTTTTCAGTTGCTATTGAACTGTAACCAACCTTACCAAATGTTGGTAATATACTCTTTCGGGTTGTTGATCAGTTCTAGTCTTTTATGTTTATAATCAACACATGGATAGAGTTTAAATCGATTGAGCTGGGTTCAATTGGTCTTCTAGATATTAGTTCAAATTTTTAATGCAAAATGATAGTCAACAAAGTTAAATGAAAAATTTAGTCTGTTGGTTTATAAAAACTCTTAGCATTTGTGGTTCTGATCATTTTGCTAAAGATGTATATATTTATAATATCAGCTGTTTGACTTTTGCATAAGTTAGAGAATAAATACAGAGGTATTTATTATGCAAAAACTGGCAGGGAAAAGAAAGAGGAAACCAAACGAAGGCATGAAGAATCAGATCAAGGCACAGGGGACAATGGGATGGTTGGTTATAATGTGAATAATGGGATTACGTTTCTCAGTACTCGGAAACGCATGCTAGGATATCCACAGTGTGCTGTGTGTTGCGGGCAAAGAAGAGCGCCTGGATTTCAGCCAGATGCTAGATGTTCAAGGGACCAAGGATTGGAACTGAGCCTGAAAGCCTGCCCCAGAAAGGGCACGAAACCAGATCTGTAAAAGCAGCATTGTTTGTCTTAAAGCATTTCTGGCATTTTTCTTTCTACTTCACTGGGGGAAGATGGCTATAATATCCCTTACTCTCCCTCTGGTCTAACAGGAAAAGCTAAAGATAAACAAGGTTGAGGAATGGCTCAATTGTCTGTAATGAAAAAAATGCGCTCAGTGGACACTTTCATTTTACAGCTATTACCCTTAGGACCCTCCTTATTCTCTCAACTGGCTTTTGCTGATGATTAAAGTCTTGACTGATCGTTATTCTCTGAGGTACTTTGGTAGGATTTATGGCTTTGAAGTGGTTGTCACATATGCCACTAAAGTACTTCACTCCTTTTTTTTTTTCCCCATCCTGACACCTCCCACAACCAAAAAGGGTTGGCTGGACTGGAGATTTAATGAAAATGAAATCATAGCAGCTTTGCCAGTGAGAAAGGGTTTGAGAGCAATTTAGTACAAAGACAAGCTGTTAAAGCCAGAATCATGGTGTTTGAGATGATTATCCCTGGGTAAAGTTTGATATTGCTGTTTGCGAAAGTCTTTTCTGTTTTTTTTCCATTACTGTTCAAGTGATTAAATCGTGATCAAATCCGTAATGGAAGTTATGTTTGTATTTTGTGCGCACAGCAAAAGAAAGTAAAGATTTTTTGATAGACTAGCTTGAAGGAAAAAAGTAAAACCAAGTATTAAGCTGTGCATTTGGAGTTGTTATGTGAAGAAAAGAATATTAGAGGTGCTACACCGGGACAGCGGAAGATACTTCGTTTGGGAACCTGCCTAGTGGGGTTTAAAGCAGAAGAACTCAGATGGGAAGCCAATAAACTGATTTACAGTGTGTAGGGCTGAGGCAAATCCTTCGTGGGAGAACTAAGCAGGTCCTCATCAGCCATCATCAAAGGTCCTGCAACGTAGAGCAATGAGGCACAGCGTCACTGTTGAGTCAATGCCCGCTGTATGAACTGAAATGGGGAAAACGCTCAAAGTACTGCCAAACTTTTGATTTCTTCAACTAAGGGAGAAAAGCTCACTCAGGCAGCATGAAATGACTGATTTGGAAAAGCAGTTACAATGAGGAGGAATTTTCCTGTAGTCTAGTTTCAAGTTTTTCACATGAAAAACAGTTGAAACGCCGGCTGAGTCTTTTCAGCAAGTGGAAAAGAAAAGGTATCCAGACTGCAGGACAAATACGAGTCTGCCGAGGTCAGGGCAGCAACTGGCATTTTCAGTCCCATTATTGTCAGGGTACTGTGTTTGTATCTACGTGACACTTGAGCTAGATCTTAGCTCTGAAAAGTGCCTGACGTTACCATTTGAGGGCAGAAAGGGTAGAAATGTTCTTGATCTTACTTTGCTATTTGCTCTTACGGCAGTCACTCGAGCAAGCAAATGCCAGTGTTATTTCTCCGTGTAGTTTTGTGCTGTTTTCTCTAGCAGTTGCCCAGTGGTTTCTCAGCTGAGTCGACAGAACTGTTTTTTCATGGGGCTGTGTGGTACGGCATTGAATGATCGAAGTCAAACTTGAAAACTTCTTTCGGAGGCAGTGGGGCTGACCCTCTTCACAGAAGATCGTTGCCTATCACAGGCGTGTATTATTAGCTCAGGTGGTCGAGGTGATGATCTGTGTTGGCTTACCCTCATGGCATACCAGCAAGCGGTGTAAGCAGTTTGCTTTTACTGTGTGTGGGGGAAATGGGGTAGCTTTTTAAAAAATAAGTAATCATACTTAATTAATACACAAATGCTAAAAATTAAAGCATATTTTGAGGAAATCATCATCAAATATGAAAAAGTGAATGCTATGGCTACAGTTTCTTGTGATCTTAGAGAGGTGGAACAGTAAACAGGATAAAATTTCCCCACTGAGTATCTATTTCTCATATTTTTTTCTCGAAAACCAACAGAGTACTTTTTGTACCAGTCACAGTGCCTTAAGTTAGTCTCAAAGATCATCTAGTCATTTGATTCCCCACTGAGACTATAGCTGTGTGAACTGGAAAAAATAAATGGGTTTTGTGTCCTGATCTG
Organism: Rhinoptilus africanus; assembly: GCA_013400135.1. Classification (NCBI taxonomy): domain Eukaryota; kingdom Metazoa; phylum Chordata; class Aves; order Charadriiformes; family Glareolidae; genus Rhinoptilus; species Rhinoptilus africanus. Next base: position 373,733 of record VXBO01010047.1, read on the forward strand.
ATAGTAGGAAACCTTTAAAAAATCTTGTTTTTCTGACTGCTTAGGAATGACGGCTTTAATTCTGGCAGTTTCAGGGAAAGGACAGGAGAGAGAATTACCTGTTCCCTTGTCAAGTGTCCTCATACTCTAAATGTACTTGGTGTAGCCATTAAGAGCTGTAATGTCAGTATAGCTGCTTCTGTTGTCAAAGTTTCAAACTCAAATACAGAGGTGAGCTGTTAAATACTCCAGCTGCTCTATGTGCCAGGCTTTACCTTTCTCCTGTAGTACATCCCTCTCTCCATTCTTCTTACCTTGTTCCCCGTATCGAGTGGTGTTCTCCCAACCTCCCGTTTCTTTCTCCTTTTCCCTCAACGCGCTGCCTGCCGTTGACTCCCCTCCAAAGGAGGCAAGGCTCCAAGATACAATAGCGCAACCAACTTACAGGCCAACATATCTACCGCCGGGAGAGAAGCACCACAGGGCAGCCAGCTAAGAGGCAGCCAGCCACTTGGACTAGATGGATGCCATCTGGCTTCCCTGTCAGCACCTATCTCTTTGCTGGCCAAGATACACGAGCTCTCTGACTGCTTAGCTGTGCACCCAGAGGGTACATAGTGCTTTTTTAACTCTCAGAGAGAGCTCGATGTCTCATGCAGCCTATGTGCTTTTGTACTGTATTTTGTCCATAGTACGCGGCCCGTGGTTTTCATTTGGCTTATTTGGATTGCATTTAGGGATAGTTCTTCAGAATAAACTGCCTTGTTGTTATTTCCTGAAGAATTTTCAGCACTTCATTGTTGCAAGGCAGACTTTGATGCAAGACCCTGTAGGGTATCTTTGTCTCTTCTTCCCTCCCCCCCTTGCTGAATAAGGGAACAACCCAAACCAAAACAAGCGCTAAAGGCTCATTAATTCCTTTGGAAGAGTGGGAAGAGACAGCATAGAAAGGTCAACATTGCAGCTTCTGCTGATCCTCCAAAACTATTGGATTCTTTGACCCAAGCAGCTTGATGAAAACTGTGGCTCATTATCCTGTCCTGTCACAAAGGACCTGTAAGTACTTTTGATTTCTTCTCTAGTGTGTCTTCCTCTAGAAACAATGCCTGTGGTTACCATTTTTATTATTAAGTAGCAAAGTTCAAGGACAGAAAAACTGCAGTGAATGTGGTGGGTGAATTTCAATCGCCATGCTTTACCTTGTGTCCTTGGAGAGATTAATTTTCTGCTGTTTGACACATGCTGAGCCCAGAAACGTTCCTAAACATTGTTTTCCCTCTGTTAATGATCCAACAAAGCTTATTTTATTGTGAAAAAATACTAATGAAAAAAAAAAAATCAGTGGTTTTCAGTTGGTTTTCAGACACCTAAGCATAAATGCTTACATGCGTTGGCTGAAATTTGTTGTCCTGAGACAATGAATGCACGTACGTGCACGGAATGAAAAAGGCAATAGGTGTGTGAGGAGACACTAACGGCATTGTATGTCACAGGGTCTACGTTCTTTCCCTGTGCAAGGGTTGCTGAAAGGGAGGCGTTATTAGTGTCATGGTATAAACATCTTTTCACATCGAAAGAGTGGAGACCTGGCTAACTGCTGTGTGTATTTTATGACAAAAATATTCCTGCAGCGGTAATCCTCAAAAACGTGGTCATTATCAGAAATTAATGACTGGATTGTTAGTGAATGCTCTAGGTAGAAGAAAGCAAAACCATTTGTGTCGTATCTAGCTAGTCATTAAATATGGTAATGACTGTTTTGGAGAAGGGCTGTTCCTGTTATAATCGTAACCACCGTTGTTATGGTGGAAATTCAGTCCGTTCTTGCCTGTTTGTTTCTGAAGTCCATCTAACCTGTGCATCTGTTTTGGAACACTGGTTCTTTCTCAAGAGATAATTACCAACTTTATACTTTAAAAAGAAAAAAAATGTAAAAAGGCCTTCAAGGAGGACTTTGGGAATATAAATTTTCCCGTTGTAGAGAAATACCAGTCTTTAGACAAGTATTGCAATTTGGGAAAATAAAAAAAAATTAAAGATGAGCCTAGCTGGCTGAGTGACCTAATATACTCTTCTCTCACTGTCCCTATAGAAATTTAATTCAAATGAGGCTTCTTTTGGCACTGCCTTGCTAAGTTCATCATTTGCGAATGAGAAAACCGAACCCTCATACTCTGACAAAATTCACAGTATTTTGAGACCAGAACTAGAATCTCGAAGTTTTGTAGGACAGATTTGGTGGAGATGCTGTCTGTTAGTCCCAGGACCTAGGGGCTCTCGGATGGGGCCTGGTTAGGTTCTCCAGCGTTGAATTCAGCATTTTGCAAGCTAGCACTTGAGTTTTGTGGAGAAGTTGTACGTTGCGATGAAGAATAGAATCGCGATATGAATGAGAGGGCTACTTTGTGTTGAAATGGATTTGAAGCGAGTCATGCGTTCGACAAAAAAGAATGAAGAGCAGTTTATATTTCTGTATTGCTCTTTTACTATTAATTTAATAAACTCTGAACAGATTTAATAAGATACCAGGGGAAGACAGCTGACAGCGAGACATTGGGAGAGAATAATGAGCAGTCCAGCTTTATAAAGCCTGTCTACCCCTCTTGACATTAAAATACTGTGTGTGTGTTAATACATTTCTGAATTACAACAGACAAAACAGCTGGTGTAAGTCCTGTGCTGTAAACTATATTCTTCTGCTATTAAGATACCCGCTTGTCCCCTTGTTGCTGCTCTCTTGACTAACTTTACAGTCAGTCTATACTAATAGTTGGTTTCCTTCTGTGGAGCAAAAGGAAATACACCTTCTGTCAGTGGACCGTATCTTTTCCCTTCATTTCTGAGGGTCTCTTTTATAATGGAAATGATCTTTGTTATATGCTATGTTAACAGAGTTTTCATTGATTTATGACCCCCAGCCATGGTCCCTTTTTAAACCTTGAGAAACTTTTCCAGGCTCCTTCAGCATCTTGATGTTCATTTTTATCATGTCTTTCGTAGATAATTGTAATCCTTTCTCTCTTTCACAGAAAGTTACTTTTCCCAGCCTTCCTGTGTTAAATCCCTCAAGTATTCTAGATTGATTTCTAGACTGTTTTATCGTATTCTTTTAACCATTTAATGTATTTTCTCATGTCAGAAATTTTCCTGTATTTCCTCATATCGAAAAATTAAAAATAGTTACAAACCCATAAATTCAAGTCTGAAAAAATGGGACAGAAATGATGTTCCTGTCCCTATAGCACTTATCTGCTAAAGCACCTTAGTGGGTGCTTGCAGTTGGGACTACTTGGTTCTGGGTGACCATTATAACATTCCCTTTAATTGTTTCTGCTTATTCTCTAAAACTTGTTTGACAGCTTAGTGTTTTAGTTTCCGGACAGATAATAATTAAGAATTAGAAAAGAGAGGACTGGCATTGTGCTCAGAAAGCCTTGCCAGAGCAGCGGTGAAGTTTGCCATGGGGAATACAGATTCAGCTTTTGAGATATTTAAGAGACCCTAATGCTGGTAAGGGAAAAGGAAACCACAGGGACCCCTATTAAGGACTTGGAGTTAACGGAAAAAAGATGAAGACTGAAATGATTCAGAGATGAACAGGATGAAAATTGTGGTGGGGAATGAGTAAGGGAAGTGGGAAGTACAGCAGAGGATGAACTGACAACCTTATACATCTGTTTGCGTTTTGGGGATATGGTTATTCCTATTTTGGGGAAATGGAGAAGGAACATAAATGGGATCTGCAGTACGGTGATGGATAAGGATAAAAATAAATATGCTGTGGAGGGAGTGGAGGCTAGGATGTCTGCAGAGAATTTCAGGGTTTGTAGAAGTTAGGGGCTCCCTCCAACATGAGAAAAAGGCTAGCAAGAGACTATAGCTATTAAGTATACAGGTGGTATAAGCACACACATAGAACAGAAAAAAAGAAAGCAAACGAGCATATGGACAGAGTCAGGGCTTTCATTTCTTTTGTATGAGCCCACATTGCTTGTCTGTATCACGTGGGGAGAGGAGTTCTGGGGCTTCTGACATGGAAAAGGCCAGGACAGATGTGTCCAGAGAGCTGGAGTGCTAGGGTAGCAGGAAGCATGTCATGGGATGACTGCTTATTCAATAAACTTGGCTTTCAGAAACTTTGAATGTTCTGATTTCTCTGAAAAAGTTTGTCAGCTGTATAATTTTTTGAGTATCTCTTAAACAGTTACGGGTTTATTCTAAGTTATATGCAACCGGTACGTTTCACTAACTGTCCGATGCAAAGATAGCATTTCTCCTACCTGTGTGTGTGTGTGTTTGTCCTATTTGTTAAACCAAAAGATCATTAGCGATGTTCAGCCTCTGAAAAATTCAAGGAGACATCTGGAAAGCCTCAGTGGAAGGATTAGCTAAGGGGTGTGATTGAATTCACCTATGTTAATGAATTAGAATTTGAATGTCTGGTTAAGCAGAGCTGTAAATTGCATAGATCCGTGGTCATAGTAATGTAGTTATTTGTATATTATGGCTACCATAAAAGGTTTATAGGGCTAGTGGTATGGTAATGTTTTGTCCCTTTTGCCAACATTTGCCAACCACAAGAGTGGGGATACAGAATCCCAGTGCAGAATTACTTTAATCTTAATGTTTTGCATGTTTTACATCTTCCAGAGTGGAAAAATAATTCAGTGCCTCATGATACATGCTTCAGGTTTGGAAGCTTACTTTAAAAAGAGTAAACGTTGAAGGCTTTTTGAACGGCATTTTTATTCATCTGTTACCTGAAGTCAGTGATGTATGTGGTACCGGCTGTTACACGGCTTTGTCGAGATCAGCAGCTTGGCTAGCACAGTCCTGTTGACATTTGAGTGACCCTTCTTTTAAACATCTTCGAGTTTGGCTGAGGAGGATGAACATTCAAAGGTCCAGCCGTACCTAATGAGAATTGCGTTTACAGCACCTTTTCAAAACCGGGCTCTTAAGAGGACATGCAGGTTGCATTTATCATACCACCGCATGTTCAGAGCCAAATTGTTTACTTCCTTATCTTTTTGTAAATTCACAATATCTTATTTGGAGATGGTAGCACTCCCTTTTTGTAGTATGCAAATGACACTGAAACCTTTCTTATGAATCATGGAGTGATTGCAAAAAAACAAAGTAAATGGAGTTTTTAAACTAAACGTGAAAAAAGAGGACATATATGCAGGCAGTAAATGCAGGTCGGAGCGTGATAGACGAGAGGCTGAGATTCTGCAGGGAGGTTTAAATTGTTATTAGCAAAAACCTGCTAATCTTCATGAAAAGAAAATTATTTCGGGTAGAGGTTTTGGAGATTGCAGGGATGGCGGTTTCCTCTCAGCTGCCCCTAAAATCCTGTGGGCAATGAGATAGACGGCAAGGATTTCAAGTTCGTTTATACTCCAGCATTCCTAATCTGCTTACTTTATGATGGCGTTTGATGCAATAATATACTTGCCATCAGTATTGCAAGCTGCTCAGTTTGAGTCCTTATAATTTATACTTTGGCGTGAGGAACTACAAGAATGCTGTCTCAGCTGTCCCATCACAGTTGTTTTGCCTCTCTGTGTAAAAAAGAGAGGTTAGAGAGGTCTGCTGAGAAGGTTTCACAATAAGATAGTGGCATGGATTATATTACTCACGGAAGCAGCAGCACGAGAGGAAAAAAAAAAAAAAAAGAAGAAAATTTTCTCTGTCCTTTCAGAATAGCCTTAGCAACCCCAAAAGTGGTTTTGGCTTTCAGTAAAGCCTGGAGCACTAGAATTGTGGAGCGCATTGTCCTTTGACTGGTCATTAACCCATCCTGACAGTGAAAGGCAGACGTAGGTAGAGGCGTGATGTGAGAACAGATTTTGAGAGAGTTAAAGTGCAAAGTCTTGTGTTAAAGAAAAGCGAAGGAGGTATGTGCTGTCCTTTTCTCTGCTAATTTTGTGTCAGGACACAAGTAGCAGCAGCTGTTTCTTCAAATGTGTATGTCCAGTAGAGATTAGACATATGTAAGAAGTTGGGCATGGTTGAAGAAAAGAGAAGTGACCAGGAACACTTGTAACTGAGAAAGTGTTGAAAATCAAGACTCTTTTTGGCAGTTCTAAGTAAGGTGGGTTTATGACAAAGAAGAAAGAGGGGGGTTGTTGGTATCTTTTGCCAGACTAATTCTTGGTTTTGTTAAGTTCAAAAGTGGTGGCCTGCATAAGTCTGAAACTATTTGAGTTGTTGCTTAAATGCGTTCCCTTCATCTGCTGAATAAGTCTAAAGGGCTATATTTGGTTAAATTTTGTTTTTCTAAATTTCTTATAAGCTATCTGTTCCTGAATGGATGTATAGTAATTAAGTTATATGTACAGTGCTTGCCAGCTACAATCGTATCACATCTAATTCGTGCCCAGATACTTCCTGCCCAAACCTGTCTGCTTCTGGATTAATATGCATTAATAGATTTGATGCAGGGCCTTAGAATATGCTCTCAAATGTTCTCATCTGTTAGTCTTTTCAATCTCTAAATTCTCCCCTTCCCTGCTGTGTCCCTCAAAAAGCCCCCTGGAATGCTATTGTATTAAATATAATTTCAACAATAGCCAATAGACCTTATGCCATTATGCTTCTTTCTGATGTGATTACGCAAGAGCAAGCATTGTATAGAATTTATGCTGGTTAATTGTTATTGCTGTCTGCTACTGTGGCACAGCATGATGGAAAGCAGATCTTTGCAGAATGAATTTTAGAGGTGGCCACTGCGGCAAAACTTAAGGTTTTACATTCAAGGGACTTTCCAAAATCCAGGCTAAAGAAATTTAGCTATTGGTTAGTTATGGCTCACAGTGATCTGGAATAAATTCTTGGTGAAAAAATCAAACTCATCAGTTTTGCTTTTGTTAAAGCCCTGTCTTGTGAAATCACCTTGTGAAAAGGCGTGTTGACTGATGGCTGTATGAATTCACTGCCGAGCTTCATGTAGCTTTCTATGAAATTCAGTGAGGGGGAAGGTGTTGGAGGTATTTCATACATACTCTGCTCTTAGTTAGGAGTGTTCCAATGTGGTGTCAGTCGCACAGCAGATTTACATATCCCTACGCTCTTTTAATTGGTGATTGATCACCTTTTAGATACAAAAATGAGTTTGAGTGACTGCTTCTATTTACCGTACAGGACAAAATTAGTGTTATACATACAGATTGAAATCTGGGGACCTCTTTCCTACCCGTGAATCGGGGAGCACTTATAAGGTAGCCCTCTATCAGAAAGCTTGAGTACATGTTACAAATAGAGATTTCCCTGAACAGTCATAAATAACATTCTTAGCTTTTAATGCATAATTAACATTGAGTAGTAGCTCGTAACAGCCGAATAATTATGCCACATTTTAAGGCTATTTCTGTCTGCTTCAGTCACAAAGTCAAGCCGTTAAAATATGGCCAGTTCTTTGGAGTTTGGCACAGTAATTTTTAGCTACAAACTCCCAGTGAGCTCTTTAAAAATCTAATTAGTAACAACCGTTAGAGTGTTGGCTTATTCCTCTGCTTTAGACACTAAATAAGCAGCATGTTTTTGTAGGGTAAAGTCCTACAGCATACTCAGAATACTAGCTACAATGGTTTGTTTTCCTCTTCCTCCTGAATCTGAGCATCTTAAATTACCCAGTTAAGTGGCTGAATCCAGTTATGAATAACTCCCAGTTAGGTACCAGACTGCTTTCGTGTCCTGATTACCTTGTATGTGACCAGGACACACCATCCTGCAGTAAGAGCTGAAAGCCCTCCTTAGCTCACGTATTCAGTGGAGATCTCTGCTAAGTGGGCTGTTTAGAATAAAAATGCAGGAGAGAACCGTTAGCTGAGGCTGCCGGTACAAAATCTGACTGAGGTTAGGTGAGAAAACTAATCTGGGAGATTAGGCAACACTCTTACCTTCATGAGTTTCTCCGCGGTCCTCTACTTGAGTGCTTCAATTAGGTCACAACATGCAACCCCTCCTGATGGAAAGGAGCAGACCCCTAGCCGCGGTATGATGTAGGGCATGCCAGTATATAACCATAGAGCTGGTTTTAAAATAAAGCCATACAGCTGCATTTGTGGTGATTTACCCTGTAAGATGCCTAAATATTTAATGTGGCGTCTAAATTCATAAGTGTAAATTTAAAAGACTTTGTCTGCCTTTGTTTCCTCATTTATAGCGAGGGTTAACTTGTGTGAATGTAGTGGGGTTGACCTGATTTAATATTACAGAGTTTGTAGAGTTACTTTCCAGAGAAAGTTTCAGTAAAAGCCGGACAGAGGCTTGTAGCAAGGTGCATGTCTTTACAATTATTTGAACTATGCAACAAGAAAATGCTGCATGCACTGAAGAATGATAGTTGCGCACCGCGTAGTATGTAAAGCCAATTTTGTGCTCAATGCCTCCATTTTGTCAATACTTCATAAGTAGCTGTCATGACTTGCNTTTAGGTGGAACTTCCCGTGCTCCAGTTTGTGCCCGTTCCCTCTTGTCCTGTCCCTGGGCACCACTGAGAAGAGCCTGGCCCCATCCTCCTGACACCCCCCTGTCAGTATTTATAGGCATTGATAAGGTCCCCCCTCAGTTGTCTTTTTTCCAGATAAAGAGACCCAGTTCCCTCAGCCTTTCTCCATCAGAGAGGTGTTCCATCCCCTCAGCATCTTGGTGGCCCTTTGCTGTCCCCTCTCCAGCAGTTCCCTGTCCTTCTTGACCCGGGGAGCCCAGCACTGGCCCCAGCACTCCAGATGTGCCCTCCCCAGGGCAGAGCAGAGGGGGAGGATGACCTCCCCCCACCCGCTGCCCACACTCTTCTTGATGCCCCCCAGGATGCCATTGGCCTCCTTGGCCACCAGGGCCAATGAGTATACTCATATACTCGATGTATGAGTAGGATATTTCACACTGAGTTTGCAAATTGTGCACACATTACACAGCAAAGGCCATGGATACCAGCACAGGTCTACAAAACAGGCAATATTTCAAATGCTAATCATTTTCTTTTTAAAGTATTTTTTTCTGGTGCAGTAAAAAGGACATAGAAAAGAACTTTCAATACTAAATAGAATACTTTCAAGGCTACTTAGGACTTGTTCCCACCTGCGTTTTCTAGATACAGTAAGTGTTTAGTGACACAAAGTCTCATTTATTTGTGAGTTTTTAGATTTATATCTAAGAGTAATTGTCTATTTTGATGACCTTTAGTTCTTAATTGAAGAGTCGACTTTCCAAAATAATTAGATCTTATTCTGATTTTAATATATGTAGGATTTTGGAGCTACTGAGTTACCCTTCCTCTATGTATGTATTTCTTTGAGATTTTTTTCTGCTCAAATCACTATCTAATGTCTCTATGCTTCCAAGGTTGTTAGTTTAGAGTATTCGTTCGTACTCGTTATGTATAACAGGTGCTATTGGGTCCTTAAAAATGGTAATGATAAATCAATATAGTATTACCAGGGGATTTATTCTATATATATATCCCTACTATGTAATTGAACTTTATATACGCGTAGAAATGGTGTACTAACTATTTGACATATGGCGACTTTGTAGTGAAGACTTACTTAACACATGCTTAGGTTTTGTGATATTTTTTTTTTATTTTAAAATAATATTATTTTCCAGGTAGTTTTGAAGCCGTGTTTTTACACAAGCATATATTATCCTGATTTTTACAGTAAATCCTTGACTATAAGCTTTCTCATGTTCTTTGAAAAGCTTTGAATTGTCTTCCTTATATACTCAGAATCTGAGTCACAGGCTGAGTTGCCATTTCGTCACGATGCAAAACTTCAACAGTAAACACTTAACTTGATGATCAATCCATAAACGAACCCACAATTTAGTTCTCTCTCCAAATACAGCTCTGGGTACCTTACTTTAAGCATTTATCTTCTCCCCTCCAGATAAAGGAAGTTAACTTATTTGAGTGTTCCTCTCTTTTGTCACTCCTACTATGCAAAATTTGAAGACACAGCTCATACCTTACATCTTGTTTTGTCATATTTTTGCCCAGTCTTTATTGCTGTTTAGTCTGCAACCGTATTATTTTGTATTTTAGGAAGAGTAGATTTTGAGCGTTGGAAGTACTAGGTTGAATTCTGAACATAAAGCCCACTTTTTTTATAATTGAGTGATACTTTTGGAAGACGCATAAACAAAACCTCTCCAGTTGTCGATGTTTATAAACATAGTGGCAGCAGAAAGTACTCTGAGAGCAGCAGCTATTCAGTACTTACTGGCACTGTTAGTGCCTGCAGTTGTACAGATGTCCCCTCCATCCCCCTCCTTTCTGGTACAGAATACAAAGTTCCCTTGAAGAGGTCTTTTGTGGCAGAGTTAGATAGTCAAGCTCAGGACCATTTTTTAAAGTACGGATTTTCCCTGCCTGCTCCATTATGTCTGTTCCAACCGTTTTGGTTTTAGCATGGAAAAGGTGTTTGAACACTTTCCCCTGTTCTCCCTTGAATGTGGCAGCTCATCTGTTTCTTACCACATCCTTGGGTAAGTGGAGAAAAGGGCAATGTGTTTGCCTGAGTTATTATCTGATCTGTTGGCTCTCAGATTGTCTACCTAGGAGTTTTCAATTTTTCCTCCCATCTCTCTTAATTCCATCACTTAATCTTTTTATAGTACACTTTGTCCTTTCCCTTGCTTTGTTTATCCAGACAGGTGATGGGAGTCACTCCAGCAGGGACATTGCAGACATAATACGTCCCAAGTTCATCACAGAAGGCTGAGGCAGTGGCCTTGAAAGACATCTACTTCATTTCTGTTCCCTGCTATGGATCCAGGCAATTTTCCCTGCTGTAAATCTCCGTTTGATAATGCAATCCAATAGCTGATATTTCTGGTCTGAATTCATCCTTGCTGGAAATAGCCCCTTGGCTTTCAGTAGAGCTATTTTAGGGATGGATTTAGCTATCTAACATGTTAAATTATGCTCCTTTCTGTTCCTTGATTTCCTCCTTTCTCAGAATGTGAAATCTATAGTCTCCTCTCTTGGGTCAGCATTTTATTATCAAGGTGAAACACAAGTCCTGGCTCTGAGGCAGTGAAAAACCATAGGAGGAGATTCTATTACATTAAGAATAAATATTAAGTATTTATTTTACCAAGGCGTAGAAGGAGTGGAATACTGGAAGGTCTACTTTTTTTTGACAAAGTGTGTTTTTTACAAGAAGGTGCCAGGCTAATAATGAGGAAGATTGCATTTATTCAGTGCTGTACTTTGAATGCCAAGAGACAACAGAAGATCGGGAGGGGAAGGAGGGGAGAAGATGCGTGTGGATTATGCAGCTGACATCCAACAGACCCGAGAGAATCTGAGTAGTAACAGGGAGCTGGCTTACTGTGAGTTATGTATTCCATATAAATTCTTGAGTTTTCATGTCTGCAAAGCTCTTTTGCTAGTTCTGCTAATGATTTAGATAAGCTTCCTTATTTATAAGGTCCGTTCTATTGCTGCTATGGAAATGTGCTCTAAAAAGGAACAAGTATAATAATAAATCTGCACTTTTATCAGTCCTTTGAAGAATAGCAGGCTATTCAATGCATGTTGGAACACCATTTCTGCATCTGTCTCAAAAGAATTTAAATTTGAGCGGATCAGTCTTTATATTCTGTGCCCGAAATTCCCACAGGTTAGAATAGAGTTGTAACAGCTCTCCAGAAAACTATCCAGACTGATGAGATACCTTCTCGGGTGTCTGAGGCCGCTCTAGTGATTAGATTTTTTTTTGCCAGTTCTGAACAATGCATATGTGAGTCTGCGTCGTACATTTGCAAATATAGTAAATGTTAAATCTGGAGTACATTGAAATTAAATTAAATTAAATATTGAAATATTATATTCAATTTCAATATGAGTAGCTTAAAGTCTTATGGAAGTGATACAGACCAAAACTTTTGTTTGTTTGTTTGTTTTTTTCTTTAATGGTCCCATGAATAAAAGTTAGCTGAGACTGATGGCCTATAGGATCTGTTTCTGGCTTCATTAGCAACAGTGACAGTCTATACAAAATATAACTGAATAATTTAAGAACTTTGGCACATGAAAATGTAAAGAGAAACACCAATTATTGATACTCTGTCCCTGTGGATAAGCTTTTTTCATGTTTCAGGGCATGAAGTGATCAGTACAAAATTCTTACGATAAAGCATTCTAAAAATGGGGTTTACTGAGGGATGGGCTGTATTTGCTTTCTTGATCTGCCCGTGTTAAAGCGGATGAATGCTCTGAAATGTCATTTCAGAGACTAAACCTTGTCATCAGTAGAGGCTGTGCAAGCAGAGATGAAACCAACAGGCCAGGATAAGGAAAGAACTCAGAAGGAAAACAAGGATGAAATAACAAAACTACACTACAAATAACCAATAAATGTGGTTTGTGTCCTCTTGATTCCTGCTACCTAGGTACTTTAAGGCTATGAGGTACAAAATATAAGTTCCTAAACAGGGCTTTGAGAAGATCTGGAGAATAACACATGACAAATTATTAGAGTCTGTATCAAAACCAAAAGGCCCTGTGGATAAATACACTGGAGAAGGGTCAGCGTGACTTCTGCTAAGTGAATCATGCTGTACAGACATACTGGAATCACTTGAAGGATGATTATAACCATGAAACAAAGAAAACCAGAGAGAAGCTACTCCAGGAGAGCAGTTCTGGCTCCAAGAGAGTGGTTTCTTCTGCAAACAGAGCCGTTGGAATTGTTGCCGGTGGAGGTTATCTTGACAAGTCCATCCTGAAGGCTGGACGTGCCTGTTGCAAATACAAAGCAAAGAGAAACTGCTGGCCATATGTGCATAGTGTGGCCATGAATCCTCTAGAACATCCCTTTGGTGTTGGTAACCATCAGCTTTTTTTTTTTTTCTTTGATAAAAAGACAGGGACATGTTGGAATGAGTCCAGGCAAGGGCCACAGAGGTGATCGGAGGACTGGAGCACCTCTCCTATGAAGACAGGCTGAGAGAGTTGGGGTTGTTCAGCCTGGAGAAGAGAAGGCTCCAGGGAGACCTTATAGCAGCCTTCCAGTGCCTAAAGGGGGCTACAGGAAGGATGGGGAGGGACACTTTATCAGGGACAGTAGCAATAGGGTGAGTGGTAACAATTTTAAACTGAAAGAGGGTAAATTTAGATTGGATATTAGGAAAAAATTCTTTATTGTGAGGGTGGTGAGACACTGGAACAGGTTGCCCAGGGAAGTTGTGGATGCCCCATCCCTGGAAGTGTTGAAGGCCAGGTTGGACGGGGCTTTGAGCAACCTGGTGTAGTAGGAGGTGTTGCTGCCCAGGGCATGGAGGTTGGAACTAAATAATCTTTAAGGTCCCTTCCAACCCAAACTATTCTATGATTCTGTGATGATTAAATTTAGCCCCATCTCCTGAAGGCCTTTATCATGATAAAGACCTTAAGGAAGCAACAAGCAGGGGAATAAGAAGGGAAGTCCTTGAATGGGTAAATCATCAATTTAAATGTGAGAAATACCAGATAGTAACAAATGATCTGTTCCTTAAGTCTCCAGTGTTGTTCCAAAGATATTTGTGCTGGGACCTGGGCTATCCAATGTACAATTGGTGGAGTAAGAAAGCTTGTTGATGGTCATAAATAGAAATACTAAAGTTGAGAATTGGAGGAGGATCTTGTGCAACTCAGTCGCTGCATAATGAAATGGCAGATTAAATTTCATGTAGGTAAAAGTAAATTTTTTCACACGGGAAAAGAAGATTTAAAAGTTATATATAAAATGATGAATGCTGAGATGATTTTTTACTAGTCAGAAGCAAGACTTGTGAGGTTATACTAGAGTAAGTCCTGTGAAAGTATCAGCTCAGTACCTGGTAGCAAATCAAAAGAAACAGAAAAACAAACTAACAGTTAGGAATTATTAGAAAACAGGTAACTCATTGTGTCACTGTGTAAATTCAGAGTTTGCCCATATCTTGGATATTTTATATTCCCCGTATCAACTAAATCTTTAATATCTACAAATGTTTCTTAGCTGTGAATGGCTAGAGTTTGAGACATAGTAGGGGAAATATGACATACGATTGCTCATGACTTGTTCTGATGAGACCAGCTTTTGGCTACTGTCTGAACTAGGATGGAGCATTAGGGCTGAACCAGTATGACAAATCTCACGTTCTTGTCTTATGGTACAGTAGAAAACAAATCAAACGTCATCTCACTTCTATTTCTACATTGTTACATATTATTTTTAAAATGAGAAAATTAGTTTATCTCCAGCATATGTGCTGAGTCCATTCTTTAGCTTTTCATATTCGCGCACGATAGCACTTGGTATACTGGATTTGGGAGATCCTCTAACAAATTGCCATGTCTAACAAATTAGCATGTTTTACTCAGTGTTTTTTGCCTCTAGACCGAGAAGGATTTGATTTTAGTTTGTGGAAATAATTGCATTACGCATGCAGATTGTTTAAAAAGGTATTTTTCTTCCTTATTTTCCTGGTTTTATTCATCTCTTGTTTAGCGTCATACTTTTTGTCTCTCCATCACACTATGAGGAAACCCTTTGAAGCGCTCAGCACTTTGAAACCAGGACAGAAGAAGATCAGAAGTTTTGTCAGGTGTCTGCTGAGATCTGCCTGTTCAAAAACTGAGGAGTACTGCCCCAAAAAACCTAGGATTTTACAGAAGGAGTTTTTTCGATCCGATGTGCAGTTAGTTTGCTTTTAAGGGTCAAGGAAGCAACATGCAGCATGAACATCAGGTTTAGATCAACAATGCTTTTCTTTAGCTACACGTCGTGTGTGAACTAAGGAATGGAAGAGTCACTTTGCACAAAATAAAGTGTAACGTGGACCATGACAGGACTGAGACCCATCTGTGACCTCTGCATACCTTTCATATTAGATAGCTGAAACCACTAGAACTTTCTGCATGCTGTGTAAAAACTGTTGTTGCTTCCTGATTTGTTTTTCTTTTGTACTGTAAGTCATGGAGTCTTCATTTCAGCTAATTTCAGACTCATCAAGTCTGGTCACTTGGAATAACATGCATGACAGATCAGACTAGCTAAACTGTTTGTTACCAGTGCTATTAATTGCAAATGTAGCCTCTTCTTTTCCTTACCTTCTAAAGCATCCCTCTTTCTGTCATTGTCATAGTCATTCATAAATATCTGCTATTTTTAGCAAACAATTTTCAACTAATAACATGAAATGACCCATTGAAAATGAACAATTTATTTGCTTCACTTATTTGTTATTTGCTGCTTGGGGTATGGCTGGTCTGTACAGCATTTGTTGTTAGTTTTGAATAGATGACTGAAAACTTTTTAATCTCACAAATGATGAATGTAGTGATGTAAACTCTTCTTTTGATTTCCAGCTGCTCTGTTTTTCACTTAGTTAAGTTCCTATCCTATACAGTTCTTTATGTATTTCAGTTTAAATGTAAATGCAAAAAAAATGGAGGTGCACGTTTCTTTTACCAGTGATGGATAAGTAGATGAGTGGAAGGGAAGATCACTCCCAAGGAAAAGAGGAGGAAGTCGATGGAATGGGAGAAGTGGGTACAAGTTAGCTCATCCATTGAGGGTGTCCTAAACAGTGACAAGATGCAAGGACTCATGTTTTGGACTACGGAGGCTTACTTTTAACAGCTGAGTTTGTATTTTATATGTAGTAGAATTACACAGGTCCTTGTGGTGCTGCTAAGTCATACCAAAAACACGCACACAAAATGCTGTATTTGATCTCCTTTACTTTTACCTTTTCTTGTCCCGGCTGCTCTCATTTAATACACATCTGTTAACAGAATGAGAGCTAGATGTACTTATCAATTCATTGTTTACTAAATCTGTTAATTTACTTTATCTGGCATCTGATAAATACAAGTTTTGGTAGAATATCTGATAGATATAGAAATGAGAAGACATTTTCTCTTTACTCCCGTCAGGTGTATAACAGAGCACCACTTCCATGGGCCTCTTAAAAAACTAACTTAATGCATAACAGCTTATTGGTGATATGCCAGTCTTCAGAGACATTATATTAAAGGCAAAATGATAAATTATTCCTCCTTTGCTATGGAGGAAAGATAGGAAATAGACATTAGTATGGCACCATCACATGCTGTTTGAGAAAAATCAGTAATTCTACAAAAAATGGAAACAAAAGCACACGACATTCAGAGGCAAACTGGGGAATTAAGATCTAAATAAATCACCACTATGCAAGTAGTAACTATGTGTATTTTACAGACAGCCTGGAAGGGCATAAAAAACGGGTTTCCTGCATTAGCCATGTTTATCGACACAACTGAAAGATTGCTCTGATTCGCATCTTCTATCCATATTCCTCTTATTTTGATAGAGAGTAATGTTAAAGGTGAATGTCTTAGTGAGATTCCACTTGCATTTGAAGCGGTAATGCACTTCTGTGTCCTGACTCTGAAACTAACATCCTGGCAATCTAAAACTAAGTAAAATTGTTTTTGAAAAAATGATAAATTTATGTGTGAAAAAGTTAATGTCATATTAGACCATTTTAAACATGCGGGATGTCAATAGAGAAGATTTTCAGATGTTAACTGAAACTGGCAAATGCGATCGAGTTGCAGAAGTCTGTTGTTAAAATTAAAATAGTTTTAATTCGGAAAGAATACTTCGGATAGCAAGGTGTGTTTGTGCACAGCAGCACTCTATGCAGAGGTGTGCAGACCATTGGCTTGCGGAGAGGAAACTGTATGCAGAGAGGTGCCGTGATCTTCTGTTACTTCTGTTGAGATGTTCCGTGTTGAAACTGTGAATCTGGGATTAGTCAAGAAGTGAGCTGCCATCTTTCTACCAAAAAGAAAGACTACCAAAATGCTAAGTCCCTTTCTATTTGACCTCGAGCCATTTAGCTAATCCACAGAAGGGACTGTGAACCCTCCGCCGTGTCTTTAGCTGGATGTTTGTATTCTGCCCAGTCCTGGAAAACGGGAGGGAAGAAAACTTCTAGATCAAACAGAGAACTGAGTGCTAATCCTTTCCTTTATTCCCTTGCTACACTTCCCCCCCACCTCCTTCTGTACTCCCTGAAGCTGCTGTGCCGTGGCTTCCCGTGCCCTGTGGAGGTAGGAGTCTGGACCAGGTGGCAGAAGCTCATTGCAATGCAAAGGTTCAACCCCTGCTATGTGCAGTTTATAAGTAATTGTGTCACGGCTCACAGCAAATTACCAAGCCGTGCCAGTTAGCGCAAGATTGATTTGCTTTCCCTTTTGTTTCTTTTTAAGGCTTGGGAAGTTTTAAAGGAAGGCAGCAGCAAAGTTTATTATTTGTTATGTGCAGATTCACATTAAATTATGAAATATGGGTCATCATGCAACTTCTGGTACGATTGTGTTCTCCATTAGCAAACTGGAGGCTTCATTTATACACGGAAAAACACAACAACAAATTAGGTGGGTGACTGTACAGAAATATTAGAGCGGAAAGATGGAAGGGTGCATCTGGGAGGTGCAATGAGGAAATACACATTGTAAAATAAATGTCTCCATTTTAATATTTCCACCTACTCTCCTTATGGTGATACCATGTGGTTCTTTTTCTCATTTTTTGTCTGCCTTCATAGTTTCAAACTTTTGAGAAAGGACTATTTAAGACTAAAAATATAAAGAACTACAAGCTGTAGTTCCCACAAACACTTTGGGTAGAAGGTTAATTTTCAAATCTTTCTGTCCTTTGTGTTTTGTTTTTTTTTATTTATGTCCTTAAATATACAGCTAGTCTTTTGTATTCCTTCCTTGTCACCTTGATGAGAAATGGCAAGAAGTAGTAAGAACATGGGGGAATGGCCTACAAGCTGTAAACAGAGATTGTAGCCTTTACCAGAACTTTCTCTTATGGAAAAGAAAGAGTGGATTCTGGGATTATTGACAGTGACTGTAAAGGAGACAGGTCTTAAACTATTGCCTTCCTTTGTTGCACATGCCACCTTGAGTGCTCTATCTACATCTTTGAATCTTTCTACCAGGGAGTTTCCGAACGCTTTCTAGGATTTCCTACTATTTCTACGTACTTCCAAAAGTTGGTGGGAGATATTTTTGGCAACCTTTTGCTTCTTCTGTGTACTGACTGCTAGCAAAAGACCATCACTACTAGTACACTTCAAACTCTACCATCTGTCTTTTATACTATTAACTGAAATATTTTGGCTGTAAAACTAGTCTGGCTCACAGAATCCAATATAAAAATATCAGCAAAAGAAACAGAACAATGTTGAAGATAACGTTAAGAGGGAAAGGAAGAGAAAATCCTGGGAGAGAGGGAAGCGAAAACCAGTGAAACACAATGAAGAAAAAAGGCACATGAAGAAAAGGAGTCACAAATTATGTATGCAACCTTATGAAGCAATTGTGAATGAGAACAGCGATCAGCTGGAGTATCTAAACGCCCAGCAGATAGAGATGCCTGTGTTTTAATTGCTGGAGTTATTTTTCTCTAGTAAGAAGAAGGCAGGAAAGGTGGCTTACTGAAGCCATGCTGTCGTGCTTTCTTCTTTTTAGCTTTCCACCTCCAAATAGTTTTTTCTCTTCTTCTGTCTCTGGAGGTGAATGGGTCATGACTTCTCTACGGTGACTTTTCTCTTACTTTTTTATTAAAAACCCAAACAAACATTCATTGTGTGTTGAAGGTCTCTCAGCAGAGCTTTTGGGATGTTGATAATAATAGGGAAAACAAAGTGAACGAAGAAAACTGAAATGTAGCAATAATCCCAACAACAACTGTAGACTTCAACCTTGAGCCATCAGAGCAGGCCATATGGACCTTATAAATATGGTCTGGAGGATGGATAGGGCTCTATATCTAAACTCAAGACTAGAAATCCACTGTATCAGAAATGTATTCTTAACTGTAACATAAAGCAAGTAAAAAAAAAATCAGTAGCAGACTGCAGAAAAGTCAATTTGAGCCAATCCCTATGAGAAAGCTGTTACCCACTTCAACATTTTGAAAGGGGAAACCTTCTCTATTCCTCTTCTCTGATTTTACCTGTTTTTTCATAGTCTGTTTTGAAAACCTTTCAGATTTATGGATTCCATAAGTACTCTTTCCATTTGTGGTTTGGTTTGGTTTGTTTTGTTTTACAAATTATTCTCATGATATCGTTCTGTTTCAGGTGAAGTGTCCTTGAAACTGTGTGCCTAAGTTGAGATGCACTTCACAGAATCTACGTTTTAACAATTTTATTTGCTATTTGATGATAATTGAGAGGGAAAACTAATTCCATATTAGTACAAAGAAAAGCTAGAGAAAATTAGAGAAAGAAGGAAAGCATTTTCAGTACCCTTAAACCAGCTGTTGATCTTAGGAGAAGTGGCTTAATATATTTATCATATTTAATGAAAAAAATCTAAATAAACTGTAGTTAACCAAATAGCCACACATTCAGGCAGAAGCTGCCATCGACTGTATAAAAACATAAACATCTTATTGCTGGGGTTTAGGTTTTATACTCTAATGCTAGAGTTCCTTGTTTAACTCCGGTTGTATGAAATTTGGCTTCTATAGGATTTGGAACAATTAAATTTTTAGTACTATTAAGTAGTTTATATTCAGAATTTTTACCTATGCCCCAAATGATTGTTGTGTTGTATAATGACATAGAACGGTTCGGGTTGGAAGGGACCTTAAAGATAATCTAGTTCCAACCCCCTGCCCTGGGCAGGGACACCTCCCACTAGACCAGGCTGCTCCAAGCCCCATCCAGCCTGGCCTTGAACCCCTCCAGGGATGGGGCAGCCACAGCTTCGCTGGGCAACCTCTTCCAGTGTCTCACCACCCTCACAGCAAAGAATTTCTTCCTAATATCTCATCTAAATTTACCCTCTTTCGGTTTAAAACCGCTCACCATATTGCTGCAGTCTCTGATAAAGGGTCCCTCTCCATCTTTCCTTTAAGTACTGGAAGGCTGCTGTACGGTCTCCCTGGAGCCTTCTCTTCTCCAGGCTGAACAACCCCAATTCTCTCAGCCTGTCTTCATAGGAGATGTGCTCCAGTCCCTTGATCATCTTCACGGCCCTCATTCTTCAATATATGTAATAAAAACGTAAATTAAAATTTTGAATGCTGGTTGATTCCTTCAGTGACTTTCTTCCATGCTCTTTATTGACTAATGGCATTAGTATTAGCAAGTGACACTCTATTGGAGGTAGTGAAACCACCAACTTTCCTTAAATATGCTAATAATATAATCTTTTCTATTTTATTCTCTTGCATTAGGGTAAGACTACTTTCACTTTGTCAACTAAGAAATGTGATCTAACTTACTAGCAAGTACGAGAACACTATTTAGGTAGCATTACAGGGATTAGTAGCATAGAAAAGAAGTGAGAATCCCCTGACACTCTGCTAAGATAATACCTGGAATAGCGAGAACCTGCTGGGAAGTTAGCATACAAAATGATGCTGGGAACATGAAGATGGATTAGCAGACTTAAGGGGATTTATAATGAAATAAAGGAGAAGAAAGCTAACACCATATGAACGTTCGTTTCCTAAAAATGAGTGCAGACATGTTTTCTCTTTGCTGGTACTTCTCATTTGAAATTTCAATGCTAAGTGAAATATTTTTAATAATATTACAAAGTAGCCTATTTTCAGAAGGTGTATGCAAATAAAATTGATGGCATGGTTATAGTAATGTTTCTTTGAAATGGTAATTTGATCTATATCTTAGTTTGAACTGTTAATATTCATAATGTCTTGGCCAAAATCCAATCATAGTAATTACAGTTAGTGGATCAAATTTCACCTGGCAGTTTCCAAGGGAGAGAACAGGGTTATTTCTTTCCTATAGCATTACCAGGTCCTTTTAACAGCTGTCATGTGCGACCCTGGAGATCTATCCATCAGAAAAAGTCCTAGTAATATACTGAAGTGGACAGTGTAATTCAAGGATTTGAATTTTAATTTTCAGATTATTTTGTAGATTAATATCATTAATAGGAAAAAATACACACTGTTCAGTAATAATTTATTCTGGTTTGTAGTCTATATGATAAAGAGTTGCTGTATTTTTTTTTTTCCTAACATGCTCCAGACAATGGAGTTAGATTAGACACTGATTTTGCAAGCTAGGATGTGGCTTACTTCAGTGAGAATACTATGAACTATTTTTTTCTGGCCTCCTCTCTGGGTCTGTGTAGCCATACAGCCCAATGTGGTTTCAGTTGCTTTATCGTTAGACTAAAGTTTTAACTTCTGAGACAAGATCTGAATTACGTTCTGTGGTGCGAAGGTTTTTCTTCTGTGTTCTGCTGCTTGGTTCCTCTGATAGTAATTTTTCTCTTTTTCTACTCTTTTTTCCTTCTGGTTTTTGTTTTGTTTTGTTTAACAGATGGATAAGCTGAGATGTGAGACACGGGCAATTTATTCTAAGTGATCTCAGATGTAGTTGCCAATCACATAAATTAAGACCTCCTGCAATGCAGGACAGCTACTGAATAGATGAAAAGAACCTGTGTTTTTTAAGGAATGTTTTTGTTTGTTTTTAGTGAATCACAGTGGATTTTTGGAGGTACTAGAAGGCTGAGGTTATGTTACTGCTTTGTTTTTCTTTTAATGATAATGCATTTTGTGAGTATCACGGATCCTTTAAGGGAAAATTACTTGGTTGCGGCATCCATGGCAGAGTCAGTGCATTTGAAGACTTTGGTGAAGATGAAGATTTTGGTCTCCTGTGCTGCATTAAATGCAACCTGATAGCACTTTAAAAAAAAAAAAAAACCAAACAACTTTGCTAGTAAATATTTATAGCTATGATGGAAAACATGAGTTGGTAAATGCACAAGATCTCAATAAGTAACTTCAGAGGAACAGGTTGAATACTATTGATATGAGAATGAGTTATATTTCAGCAGGGATTGGCTCCTCTCTCACCACTGACTGTACAGTATGTGGGAATTCCAGGGTTACTTTGGGGCCTTCCCTGGTGGGATGGCAAGGAGTGATTTCTTTTGCACAGCTTGATGTAGTTTAGCTTGTAGAGAATTTAATTCAAAGCAATGGTTGTTATTCTTTTGAGCACGAGCAACATGAAAAGAGTTTTATGTGAATTTCTATTCGCGCTTTGGTTTGCTTTTAGATCGCTACTGTGTGCCGCTTTATCCTCCAGAACAGAACTTAACTGGCACGTAGTGATGGAGGCAGTGCTACTAGCTTTCGTAGCTTTCTTTGTGACTCACGGTATTTAGGGGTTTTCTTCAGATCCCAAGTTCTAAATTTCAACAATTGCATGCAAATCACGACAGGAAGTTGAAGTAAAAGCAAGTTTATAATGCACTTGATTGCAGACGTGAGCTTGAGAGCTGAAATCAAGTTAGCCCCAACTGTAGCCATTTAAACTGTAGCCGTGCGTGCTTGTGATAGTGGGAACCTTCTTTACCGACATGATGCCGAAGACTTGGTGGGTAGAGAGGTTTTTACCATGCCTTGCAACCTGCTCTGCCTGCGGTGGGGGAGCAAAGAGGTATTAGTCGATGCGTGGCTACTTAGGCAAAACTTGCTCTGAGAAGATGTATTACCCTACCGCCTATCAAAGCCAGACTCGTACGCATGCAAGATGAGTCTTAAGTGGTTAATGCTGGTAGGGAAGCTTTAATTTATGTCCGTGCTCTTGGGCAGTGTGTGCACTTGGGGATGCTCATCCCACTGCTAACATCACTGGAATCTAAGCTAAGGCTCAATTCCTGGAACTGTCGAGAGAAGACATTGAACAGGCAAGGATGCAAGTAGGCTGGGTCATATTAAGCTGGAAGCTGTACTAAAAGGCTATGAAATAATTGTTTAAATATTGTTTAAACTAGATGGCTGAGCCCTCACTACTTTTTTACAGGAAGTAATGGATTGTCCTTACTACTGCAAACTTACAGTTTGTCTTACCTACGTTTGAATGTGCTTTGGAAAATCCCGCTCATTATCTTCTCTTCAAGTTTTGTATTATCCTTTGCAATGAATTTACTTGTCTTCAGCTAAAATATCCCTGCTGGGAGGATTCCAGCAGTCTCTAAAAAGGAAGCTAGCTCAGTAATAATATTGAAATGTTAGGTTTAAATTTATAGTTTCAAATAATTCGTCTACTGGCTTGGTAATTATTTTCCCATGCCACTTGTGCAAAGGCAGCTGTGCTTATTGTTCTGTGGTCCAAAAACTGATGCTTGAATATTAAGAAGTGTGCAATGAACCCATCCTCTCCTGTGAATGTCTCTCTCCTGCTTAACCTTCCCAAATCTTTTAGAAGTAAGTACTTGACAGTGCTCTATTGAAGCTGGTGGAAAAGTTCCCTTTTGTTCATTCATTATAAGGAGGATGTGGGCATCGTAGTCTTTATAAAATATATTATATGTTTTCATGCAGTACAGAGCAATGCAATTCACAAGTCTTCTAAATGGTTTTGTGTGATTTTTTACTAATTTTTTTTTTTACGAAAATGTTTGGTTTTGAAATGTGTTAATACTCATAAAGTTTCTCTGAGGAAATAAAATTGAATGAAATGGAACAAAAGTTTTTTGTTTCAGAAATAGATTTTTGTTCTAGTGTATGTTATATTCTAGGTAATTGTTTTAACGCTAAGTTTTTGTTCTTACAGTATGCATGGTCTGTTGCATAGTAGAGCTGCATAATAATACCAGAAATCACACGTAGAACAAATTCCAGGTACTGGCAAACCCAGGTTGCTTTCCTCCAGTCCAGCCCCTCTGTGTGAGCTGAAGAGGGACTATTTGTTCTTTAACCTGTAGAGTTTTTAATGTATGAAAAATTGCTTAGATAAATTATGTACTTGAAAGTATTGTCCTTTCAGTGACAGTTTATTCTGGTTTTCAGAGCCGCTAACTAGTCGCAATGCTTGCTGAAGTTAGTGGATGTTTTTATAAGCTCATATATCTCATGTTAAGAATCTATTTTTAAATCCATTTTAAGAGATAGGCCTTAATCTTTTCAGTCAACCAATTTCTGAAGCAGGGGTATACTGCAGATTGAGCAAGAGTAAAAAAAGAAATAAATCATTGCGCTGACTTTGATGAACCTTCAAAGCTCTTCTGGTTGTAATAATGGTCACAGAATATCTGAAGGTTTAGGAAAAGCATATTTTACTTTGTGCTCATTGGTAAATTAGTATTAATTGCTAGCTGAACTTGCAGTTGATATGTAATTGGCTCATTGTCACTGAGCAGGCTTAAGAGGGGAAACTACACTGGTTATTGCTTCGGATGTTTGAAATGAAAATAAAACAGCTAGAGCTTGACCCATTGAAACACTTCATACTTTTCATTGCTAGCAGGAGATCCTCAGTGAGGCAGATCAAATGTAATTATCGAGAGAACATAAAGAAAACATCTTTGTTTGCCCTGTTGTAATGAGGACAACTCAGCAGGATTGGTCCTGAGTGTGCTGGATTCTGACTGGTGTACAGGCTCGTACGCTGCAGAGTTAGCAGGGTTCTTAGTCGTTTAATTACATGGAATTATTTTTGCTTTGCAAGCACTAGTAACTTTCTTTTAAAAAGAGGTAAGAGCTTGCAACACTTATTGTGCCCTTCATATCCTGAAGGTGCTTCACAATTATTAAGCAATTAGTGTGAACGTTACCTGGGTGTACTTCTGTCCCTTCATATGTATGTTGGTAGTAATAGATATAACCTAAACCCATAGATGTCCATTTATAGATGGAGAAACAAACCAAAATGAATTCTTTTGGCACATCTGAAATCTGATTCAGAGAGTTTCAAGGAGTTTTTTTTCCATGTGATAGCTAATCAGTAACAAATTTGGAAATACAACTTGGTAGTGAACTCATGATCCTTCTGGATGGGATAAGGATTTCTTAACTCCAATATTAATGTTTGTCTTCTGAGTCTTGGTTTCCAGTTCTTGTATCTGTCCTCTTCTGAGTAGGAATTTGAACATAGTTTAAACTGGGAGAAAGGGAAGAGTATTTGCACTTTGGTTTAGTTGAGAATGTTTGGTTCTTACAGGTCTTTGAGAAGTCCCCTATATCTAAAGAGGACAAAGAGGATCTTTCAGCAGGTGAATGTGAACACAAACCTGGTAGAAGAGGTCTGAGTTGTTCTCTAAAAAATTCTCTTGCTCACTGTGGACTACATAGGGACCTAAGGGAGACTAATCCCCTGACTTCACTATCTAATATTAGGCAGTGTAAATATGCTCTCCTAACTGTCTTCCTGAAAATCCAAGTATGAGTGAAGGAGCTTCATCAATGAACACCTGTATGCATAAAAGACTATGACTTTTAAATATGAAAGTAGCGAGTGATATATACCAATAATATAGAAATATGTCAAAAAGAAGCCATATTGCAGTACAGTTGATGACATGTCTTGCTGACATTGTGGGGTTTTTTGATAGGCTGCCACAGAAGCTGCAAAGGGTTTATCAGTGTCTACAAAACTACTGAAACACCCATTTTACATTTATATATGCTCAAAATCTTATTTTTTTTATAAGGTTTCCCAATGTGTAATATATTTATTCACAAACAGCCCTTTGAAGTTACAAACAACTTTGAATTATCTGTCCAATGGGAAATCCCAACAAATTGGCGTTGTTTTGTTTCATTGTTTTTTGTGTTTGTTCCATTGAGTTTGTTTTTTTGTAATGCGGAAAGATGTTACTTAGTGCATAAAGTTCAAATAATATCTATAATGTGATAGTTCCAAGCAAAGGAGTTGTTAAGGATTAATATTTACCTCATCAAAACAATATTTTAACACTCTTGAAATTAAATGGGAATGTGTAGTAATTTATTACGACATTGCTCAGGATGAGGTTCTGCCCACCACAATGCATTCCTGTAAAATGCTGTATTTTCTGGTGAAACATAAAACTGTTTTGTTAGTTTTTACCAATTCTTATAGGAAAGTGCTGTTCTCAGACATATACATAATTCGTACTAAATATTTTTTCCCTGAACACATGCGGCATTGTATATCAAAATTTATCATTGATTATAGTCTCAATTTCTCTCCCTTTGCATAAAAAACATTTTTCCTTAGATGTTGCTGAGGTTAAGGAAAAAAAAAAGTAGGGAAAATTGGATGACTTCCTCTTATTTCCTCAGATTAATCTGAAACATTAAAATATTACTCCTCTCATTAAATTAAATTACTTTTCACAGGGATAAGATGGATTGTGGGCAGGTCATTTATTGAACTGCAACACACTTCTAAAAATTGTGGCTTGTGTCTTAACCTGGCTTGTGTGTAGACACGTATGCCATGGGTTCACTGCTGTGTTTTTCCCAGTCCTTTCAGCCTCCCTCCAAAAAACCGACAGATGGCAGAGTCCGTGTGTCCCAGATGGTTAGTACTGGCTTATAGCGATCTTGTACTTGATCCTCCTAATTTATTCTTCCTCGTCTAGGTCTTCTCCTTGTGACTACAAGTATTGGTCAGAATACTTAGTGCCTCCAGAATGGTTGTTGCTCTATGTTTTCAGTTTTACTGAGTGTGAGATCAAGTCCTTGTGGAAGAAGAGTATTTTTTCAGAACTCTCTTTCTGTTTTTTCCTTTGGTTTACATTCTTCAGAGATGTAGTCTTCTCACTTGATTGATGCTGCTGTATGCTGCAAAATAAAACCCAGAAAAAAAAAAACAACACATAAAACCAAACCCCAACCCACAAACCAAAAATACCCCCAGTAATCTGTTTTCTTTACGGTTTGTATTGCTATTGTCTTCTTCTGATCCATTCACCTGAAGTAGAAAGGAAAATCTTATAAGAGCTTAGCAATAAAAAAACCCTTCTATCTAGAATTGAAAATATGAATGTGAAAAATGCCGTGAAATGCCGAAGTTAAGACTCAGTAGCCTGGGTGACTATGAAGCAGGTAGTCTTTATTGCAGCGCCGGGCGCACGGGGGATCGATCCACCAAATGTGTGCACCAACTGATTTGGAAGGACAGTTTAAATACATACTATGTCTGCATATTCACTAGTTTTCCAATAGGTGATCACCTATTCGTTAACTCATTCATTACCTATTCATTAACTCATCTGGTGGTCGTTTACTTCCTCCACTCCTCTTCATCGTTGTGACCTTCTGGGTGAACTGCAGCCTTTTCTCTACTCCTTTATTCTTGCTGAGGCATCAAAAGTGTGAGCTTTGACTAGTCTCTACGTTCCTCAGCAATCCTGGGCCCCTTGTTTTGAGAGATAAGCTTCTACTACAAGGTTATATTATCCTAAAACACTCTTTCTTAAAGAAATAGGAGATAAGTCCTGACATTCAGTACTACAACTGTTGCATCTGCTCTTTGTACAACCTTAAGGCACCCAGAGTCCTAAATTAAGCTCTTACTCTAGTTTATAATTCTAAGATATTACGCACTTACATCAATTATTTTACATCTTCAATATATCAAAACCTATTTCAAATGTTATGATAAAAATACTAACACTATGGTTTGTTCTTTAAGCAGAGGATGCAGAAGGTTGATAGTTCTATGTTATGACATATAAAAACAGTGTGTCTTGATTCACTGTGGGTACAGAAGCCTGTGAGAAAGCGTACAGTCACTAGGGGCTACCTGTTTAAAAACATCTTCATGTAAACTTCCAAAGCATGTAGAAACATTTCCTTTGTTTCCTAAGGTATCTTTGTGCTCAATTGTATTGTCACTGTTTCTGATGTTAATTTGAGAGTGTGAGGTTTTGCTGACCAATCCAGATGCTTGACCTTGTCCCTCTGATAGTATATTCTCTCCTCATCTGCATAGTCTCCCACTATGTACGTCACTGCAGTATCCACCTGCCTTAAGCGGTGGGGACTAACATCTGCTCACTTGCCACCTTTTTTTTCTTTTTTTGGTAGGGTGTTTCACTGCTATCTTTTGACTAATTTTTGTGGGATGTAATGTGGTAGTGACTTATGGTTTGTTTTGGGGATTTTTTTGGTTTTTTTTTTTTTTAGTCATGAGTAATATATGGAGAAGAAAGTTTATGAACAAGATAGCCATGTTGTGGCACTCATACTTGAATTAGTACTTTAATCTCTGGACTATTGCCTATTCTGGAGTAGGTATTCCCTCTTTTTTCCCCTCAAAAACCTCCAGAATATGGCATTATTTCAGCAGAGACAGATTTTTGTTTTGTGGAGGTTTTTTTTGGTTTTGTTTATGAATCTTCTATTTCTTAGGAGGGGAAACCACATAGATCTGCTTACCTAGACCTCAAGTGCTCCAGTATTCAGCTATTGAAAGGATTGGTTTGATTGTTAAGTCAACCTGACTGTACTTAAAACCAACTATACACGCTTTGCTATCGCAGATACTTCCTTTAAGTATGGGAGGGATAGGGAAGGGCTGAGTGCAGGCACACTTATGACAGGTAGTAGGAAATAGGATTTGACTGTTAGAGTTAAGGTTGTTTAATGCATTGGAACAAAAACTTTTGTATTGGTGAGGAGATCTTCTAATGATTTTATGTGCCTTAAATGCAAGGATGAGCCCCTACAGAAATTATGTGGGACACTATACCTTGTATGTGTAAAATACGGCAATAGAATTAAATAGATAACAAAACAGTTGAGTAAGGATTTTTTTATTATTATTATATTTCTTTGTATACCCTTTATTAGCAGATCACTTATGTGATCATTTGATTTTCCCTGTTGATACATAGGGGTATTCCTGGCGATATTATACGAGCAATGGGAGTTGGTGTCTCTGAGGCAGGGTCACTTACTGGGAGCAGCAATGTTAGAGGAGTATGAGCTGCTGCTCTCCATAATGTAGTTGTATTACATAGAAAGTTTTACTCTTAAGCTTTTTTTGCATTCCCTCGTCACCCTCAAAACAGTTAATTTCCCGATTCTGTGTGTTTTTCTCCTTTTTGATTTATGCTAATTATTAAATGCTTCATAGTTATTAAATACTTGGGGCTTTGTTATTCCTTTATAACGTCTTTGTTTGACAATCCATTTATTGAAGCAGAAGATTAAGCGATAAAGTAAAGATAAAAGCGATAAATGCATCAAGATTTCCTCAGGTTCATTTTATCATCTGATGACTGCAGAACATGTTTTCAGCAACGGGGAGATGACTGGATTTGTATCCATTCTGGCCCAATCTGGATTGCAGGAGGAGACTAGTGTGCAGCTGATTTTCCATCGGAAGGAGGTAGTAGTGCATGGGCAGGAGAAAAGCAACACGATACTTCGATAGCATTCAAACCTCAACAGTTGGGAGAGTGGAATTTCAAGGTATTGGAGCATGTTTAGTAGCCAACCTACAGAGCCTTTATGTGCCTTTATGAATAAAGGATGACCCACACTAAAACCTGTAAATACATTAAACAGTATTAAGACTGGATTTGTTAAATGGGAACAACTTCCTCTCTATCTCGTCCTCAGAGTCTTTGGCATAAGTAAACTGTAATAATCCTAGATAAAATGAAAGGCAAGGAAGGAAAAATACTAAAGCTATATTCTAGAACATAATTATTTTGTCTGTATGTCTGCCCTCTTGGACAGCTAATAGGAAGAAATAGGGTTAGAAAAATTATTTTACTTTTCAACAACAATCAGGATATAAGAAATTTCATATTGATTTTTTTGTTGTTGTTGACTTGGTTTTCTGCAAAATGAAGCATTTTCCTTTCCCAGACACTGGGAGAAGCAACACTTCACCAGTTGTACGTGATTTTGCATTTCCTCCTGGATGATTTTTTTAAGTGTTTTTTCCCTCTCTGGTTCATGCCAAGAGCTATTTCAGCTTGACATATTGTAAGTGCATTTTCTGTCTGTAATGAAATGGAGAAATGTGAGTGATAGATGTGCAGTAGGCTTTCTCTCTCCTGTATGCCTTGCTATTGATAAGTAATCTTAGGTAGCTAGAAATGGACTTGTGTTTATTTCAAAGCCATCTGGGCCACCTTCATTCAAGTTGTCTGTAGCACCGTGGGTGTCCTCTTGTCCTTGAAGTGATTCATACCCCTTGCTATGGAAGATTTCCACTTTCCTCTTTCCCTCACTCCTTGTAAATAAGTCAAATAAAATAGGTCACTTCTTTACGTGGCATCTTTCAAATGTATGATACTTCTTCTTCCACAGACAGCAAGAACTCTGTAGTTTTATTAGCTTGACGTTTAAGAGCATGTATTAATGTTTTCATTTGACTTCTATAGTACATACATATTGATATTACTGCAGCCAGATTCTCACCTGTTGTGCCTCAGTTTACCAAATGTAAAGTGAGAATGGTATTTCCTGACACCATAAAGATTGTTTTGTAGCCTTGCTATCAATATCGGTAGCATTTTACATAGCGAAAGTCAGTTACTGACAGAGTATGAGTTAAAGCTCAAGCTCATCTGTTTCTCCATAGATAATGTCCTTATGATTTTATATTGTGCATTTCACACCTCCTTACTAATTCATTTGATTTAGTGTTGACAGTTAAGTTTCCCCTGCCAGTGTTAAATGACATTTTAACTTCAATTTCATTATCTGGCTCCTGTTAGGAGGAGCTGCTAAGAAGGTTATGAGTGCTATCATCCCACTGCTAAATAATGGCAGTTCAGTTTGTGTGGTAGATTTGTCATTTCATACCAGTAGGATCTGACCTCTCATTCAGCTTTCAAATGTGTTTGAGATTCTTATTTCACAGGATGGAGGTGAAGGTGACGGAAGAGTTACGGGACTTTACCTCTCCCTTCGCTTCAGCCAATTAATTTCAAGGTGTTTGAAGGCCTGACTCAACTTCTAAATGCCTGAATGAGACAAATCTGTAATATTTTTTTCCTCTATTTGATCTAGATTATGCATTTATTAAGTCAGTCAGGACAATGAAATCGCGGTGATGTCAAGGAAATAGAAATATTCCCACAGATAGGGTTAGCAGGTCTGAATTCTAACCTAGTCTTTCTCTGGAGACAGGCTTACTTCCCCTTTGCTTATCAGTGTAGAGGGCTAGGAGGTGTGCTGGGACATCAAGCGGAACACTGGGAAACCACAAACCTACTTGTAACGTCCATAGATTCTGTGGCATGCCAGTGGAAATCCCCAGTCATATTTCCATGCATTCAGCAGAAATCTATAAAAACCAAAACAGAGAGAGCAAAGGAAAAAAAAAAAAAGGGGAGAAAAATACTTTTGTTATCTACTGTTTTATTTTGGGAGACACAACGTGCTTGTATCTTTAACAGTGACATTCAGACCTGAGTTATTGTTCTGGCCACCTGGAGATGTTCCTACTTGAACCTCGGGTCATGCATTAATGTTCATTTTGGCAATTGTTAGATCTGAAAAAATACCTTGAGCAAAATAGCCAAAAGTTCTCCGTAACTCCAGTTGGACCCAGTCTTCAAACTGAGAATGCTAGGTGCTAGTAGTTTTACACAACTGCTGGATTTTAAGAGAAATTAGCAGTCTGCAGTTCCCAGTAAGATGAAGACTTTTGGTTTATATTCTTTTCTCGCATTCCTCTACCCCCTCTGCAGTAGCTACAGGAATCTGAGATCTTTTCAAGAGTGTAATTGCTTTGCACTTTTACTTTTTATTACCGATAATTATTTTAAAATGATGTCTAGAAAATTAACCATCAGAAGCTGAATAGTGGAAATTGAATGGGCACATAGATACAGGCTACTGGGTACCCAGTAATTTCTCAGTTTCTTATTTCTACCCTTGACAGTGTTTTAAGCCAACGGCTGTTGAAAGAACATAGTAAATCTGAAGCTGTAAAATCCATTATTTTTGTTAAAGTATATATTATTTTTTAAACCTACAGGCAGCTTGAACCTTGAGCACCAAGATTATCTTTTCTCTCTACAATAATTAGTACCATCTTGTCAATTCAGCTGTGAGATACTAGCTGCTTAGGAATTATCACCTTGAAAACTTCAAATATTTAAAATAACATGTGAGAATGTCCATAATGTAGTCCTAGGAGGGGAAAAAATTTTGAAATAAGACCTATTTAAATTGAAGATACCATTTATTCATAGGTTTTCAATAGATATAATAAGTTATTAATTTAAAAGCTTAGGTCATTAAACGTATATTTTCCCTCACTCTTCCCTGGCCTTTAAAGTGAATCATTGCCTTTCTTCTTTCTTGCTGAGAATCTTCGAATTCAGCACAAAAGATGCTATCAAGACTCTCTAAATATTGAAAACCTGTCCATGTTTACAGTTTTCTATGGGATCCTCTAAGAACCTTTACACAGAATTATCACCTGTTATTAGGTGATAGTGATGTCTTTATTGGCCTGAATTTTAAACAACTCCTTATTTTCCTCTCAAGTCAACTTTAAGGTTATACAAATTTAGTGGCTTTTACAGATGCTCCAGTAAACATCTTGGCTTGAATATTAGGCATCCACATTTTGATGGAGAAGTGATGGGATGAAGAAAAGCATTTCAAGAAGAATAGCCCACACTCCGTCATAAGATGTTATTTCAGTTCTGTCTTGGACCTCTACAGGTCAAAACTTGGAAATGCAAAATTTCTTTTGCATTAATCCCTTTCTGGATCACCTATTCTTTGCTACCTTCCTTTGGAGGCGTAATATGAAGATTTTTATTTATTAGTTGTAGAAAGCACATCAGCTAGATGCTTTTAGAAAATAGAATGCAAGTTGGTGTGAAGTGCAAGCAAAAGTGAAGTTTAACAACTGTTTAAAAGCATGCTTCATCAAAGAGACAGGTCCTGTTGCCTATAACAACAGAATAACTCCATCAAATGCATTGCAAGAAAACAACCACACGGTGTTTTCAGTTATTTTTGGGAATACTGATAATAGAGGAAAGTCTCCCCGAAGAGTGTTTTAAGAGTAATGTAATTAGAGTTAATAATAATTGAATACATACAGTGGGGAAATTCACAGTGGTTTCGAGGAAATTTAGTCTTTTAAACTTGTTTATGTGTCTAAGGTCTAGTGTTGCATGAATACTGATGAATAGAGTGTACCAAAGTACAAAGTTATCTTTTTTTTTTTTTCTTTTTTGCTAGAAGATTTGTACTGGTTTCCAGTGCTTTAGATTAGAATGTTAGAGGTTAATGAAAGGAATCCTGTGGTAGGTGTGAAGGTTTGGATTCTCAGTGTGTGGAACTGGTATATGGGTTGTGCTGATAATTACAGGGAAATAAGTTTTTCTTTATTGATCCAGTCCTAAGGATGCAATACTGACTGATTTTTCCTTGCCAGTCCACAGATTTCAATGGCTTGTTTATTTTTACAAGAAGCAATCATATCATACATAACCTATTAACATGCAATTAGTATATTTTTATTCCATTCCATATATTTTTGTAACCCATACCGTACATTTACTGTATTTCTGAGCTTTAAGAGGGTAATTTCAGTATTGGCTATTTTCACTGGGTAACGACATACATTGAGGACAAAAGAGATAAAGGATTTATGTTCCAATTTACTTGGTGGCATTTCAGAATATCTTTATATCAGTCTTATTTTTAGAACTGCGCAAGGATGTTTGCTTCTATTCCTTTAGATAAATCTATGAGAAAATATAAAACAAAGGAAAGCAAAATAGTTCATAAACTTCATAAACAATTAATAAGCTATAAGAAAACTGTCACATACCATGTGTGAAGTAAATAACATTTAATCTAATATTTTCTTAGTGTATTTCTACCTGTGTGACAAAATGCGGTTATTCTACCTAGAAGGAGGAGGTAACATTCAACGTACAGTCTGATAATTACAGGGAAATTGAAAGGTATCTACAGTCCTACATAGGAGCAGTTTTTCTCACGTAGTGGGTGAAAACAAGCTAACGTATCTGCACGGATATTCCTGTCTGTCAGGATGCTCCACAGGAACAGAAATGTACATTTCTATCAGTCTGAAGGCTCACTGTCTTAATCATTCACAAGAAGACAAAGGATGTTGAAGTGCAGTTGCCAAATGTTGGTGGTGTTCACCCTTTGCTGTCTGGTTCATTGAACACCCGTGATATTTCTGCTGTTGTGGAGTTTCTCCAGGGGTTAGGGTGCTGGCCAGGGTATTGCTGATACCCAAGTAAATTTTCTGCTGTCTGTGTGAAATTCACAGACCTTTTGACAGCTGCTCTCTGGGCCTGAAGAGGTCAATTCTACATGACAGTACTCTGGAAGAGACCTGGAAGGACCAAGAATGGTAGATCACCCATAGCAGGTGAATTGCTCCGTAACACTCACACGGCAACAATTTGAGGTCCTTGCCTCTACTGCCTGTTCTGCCAGTTGGAAAGAGTGCAATAGTAGAAATAGAATGAAATTCCTACTATTCCTCTGCTGTCCATATTTTAGAGAAAAAAATAATGTTCTCCAGATTATATAAACAAATACATTTAAGCAATGTTATATGGTACTTAGATTATGTGTTAATGCTTTAGTGTCTTGCGGTTTAAAGTTGTTGGAGTAATTTATTTAGTGTTTTCTAAAGGTCTGTGCTTCAATACTGAAAGCCTTACACTTCTACACTGCTGATAATTAAGGAAAAAATACCACACTTGGGTTGAAACCACCATTTTGTGATTACTAATTTGGCTTTGGTTTACAGTGGAGATGCCTGGGGTAGATCTTGCTGGGGAAGATGTGTATATGGGAATTCCAGCTCTGTGCCATATTTCTTTGGCTAAATTGTTTTCAGGTCCTGGATCGTGTCATTCAAAATTAGCACAGTTGTTCCACTTCTTTAGCGTAGACTTTAGTATGATTGCACACTGGTAGATGTAACTTAGAAGAAGTACAGGGATTAGAATCACAAGATAAATCTCTTTTATGTTTGTGTGAGCGTGAATGTATAGTCTGCATTTTTCAGTGAAGTCCTGATTTTGAGCTACTTTTTGCAGCGGGCATTGTGTCTGCACGTAATTTTCTGCTCATCCTTTCTGTGGAAGAGCTACTAATGGTGTAAAGAATGGGCAGTTTGTTCAGACCTTGCTTCCTTGTTTTTATGAATGGGTTGGTACTTCAGCTGCCCCACTGGCAGAATGCCTCCAGGTTGATTTTTTGTTTATTGCGTTGCCATTTACAGTGTGCTTACAGAGCAACTCAAAGAGAGGCAGTTCTTGGTGCCTCAACGTAGTAACATACCTTATAAAAGAAATGGGAACAGTTCGTTTTGCTGATTGATTAAATACTTGTTACTAAACGTCTTTTAAGCTAAAATTTTCTGAAGAGCTATTTAATGATGTAGCTGAATGCTGGATTTTGAAAGCACAAGCCTCTTTTCAGCTTAATCACAGGATCTCTGATCTTTTCATTATATTTAAGGCCTCTTGAAGTGACAAGATTGATATGAAAAAATAACATGAAATCACAAAATAACTGCATGGTATGTTTTCCAAAACACTAAGGTAGCGACGTAATAATTACTTTTGGAGCTGTTAAATGAAAATGCACAGCAGTATTCAGGAATATGTGATTACTCAGAGGATTTCTTTATTAAAACTCTAACTTGTGTTAAACAATAGGTTCCCCCCCCCCTTCCTTTATGCAACACCTTGTGCTTGATGATATTAAAGTCTTTTCCAAATTTGGCTAAATTAATCCTTAGGGCAAAACTGCTCAAAGGAAAGCAAGGCAAAGGCATCAGTGACTGACAATGGACATTAGTTAAGACTGAGTGATAGCATGCATTAGGAGGAGGATGGATGGAAGAAGGTATTACACTTTTCTGAGTTGGAGATTTTCAGTACAAAGAGAGATACACTTCAACAACAGCATTGTCAGATTTGAACCCCACAGTTGAAGATTGTGGTCTAAACATTAAGCAAGCTCTTTTTCTCCATTTTTCAAATATTAAGTAGTTTTAATAGGTTACAATGCATTTAAAAAATATACTCTACAATGTTTTCCTGAACAGTTTATAAGAACAGATATTCACAGACTCACAGAATTGTAGGGGTTGGAAGGGATCTTTGGAGAACATCTAGTCCAACCCTCATGCCAAAGTAGGTTTACCTACAGCAGGCTGGACAGGAACGCATCCAGGCAGGTTTTTAATACCTCCGGAGACGGAGACTCCACCGCCTCTCTGGGCAGCCTGTGCCAGGGCTCTGCCACCCTCAGAGTAAAGAAGTTCCTCCTCATGTTGAGCTGGAACTTCCTGTGTTCTAGCTTGTGTCCATTGCCCCTCGTCCTGTTGCTGGGCACTACTGCCCATCCTCTTCACACCTGCCCTTTAGATATTTATACGCATTGATGAAATCCTCTCTCAGTCTTTTCTCCAAGCTAAACAGACCCAAGACTCTGAGCCTTTCCTCATAAGGGAGATGCCCCATTCCCTTGATCATCTCTGTAGCCCTCCGCTGGGGGGCCTCTCTCCAGTAGTTCCTTGTCTTTCTTTAACTGGGAGGCCCAGAACTGAACACAGTACCCCAGAAGACCATTGGCTTTCTTGGCCACAAGGGCACATTGCTGGCTCATGGTCAACTTATTGTCTACCAGGACTCTTAGGTTCCTCTCTTAAGAGCTGCTTTCCAGCGGTCGCTCCCTTAACTGTACTGGTGTATGGGGTTATTCGTCTGTCAGTGCAGGACTGTACACTTGTTATTGCTGAATTTCATTATGTTCCTCATCGCCCAGCTCTCCAGCCTGTCCAGGTCTCACTGAATGGTGGCACAGCCTTCTGGTGCATCAACCACTCCTCCCAGTTTTGTGTCATCAGCAAACTTGCTGTCCCCTCATCCAGGTCGTTGATGAATATATTGAACATGACTGGATGCAGCACTGATCCCTGGGGAACGCTGCTAGTTACAGGCCTCCAACTAGACTCTGTGCCTCTGTTCACAACCCTCTGAGCTCTGACATTCAGCCAGTTCTTAATCCACCTCACTGTCCACTCAACTAACCTACACTTCCTAAGCTTACCTATGAGGATGTTATGGGAGACAGTGTCAAAAGCCTTGCTGAAGTCAAGGTAGACAACGTCTACTGCTCTCCCCTCATCCACTCAGCCAGTCATGCCATTGTAGAAGGCTACCAGATTGGTCAAGCATGATTTCCCCTTAGTGAATCCATGCTGACCACTTCCAATGACTTTCTTTTCTTCTACTTGCTTAGAGATGACATTCAGGATGAACTGGTCCATCACCTTACCAGGGCTGGAGGTGAGGCTGACTGGCCTGTAGTTTTCTGGGTTGTTCTTCTTGCCCTTTTTGAAGACTGGCATGACATTAGCTTTCCTCCAGTCCTCCGGCACCTCTCCTGTTCTCCAGGACCTTTCAAAGATGGTGGAGAGTAGCTTCACAATAACATCTGCCAGCTCCCTCAGCACTCATGTGTGCATCCCATCAGGGATGATGGATTTGTGGATGTCAGGTTTGCTTAAATGATCTCTAACCCAATCCTCCTCAATTGAGGGAGAGTCTTCCTTACTCCAGGCTCTCTCTCATACTTCTAGGGTCTGAGGCTCCTGAGGGCTGGCCTTTTCAGTAAAGGCTGAAGCAAAGAAGACATTCAGTAACTCCACCTTCTCTGTGGAAGCATTCTCTGTGTTTCATTCTGATTTAAAATCTTGATTATTTAAAGTTTCTGATTTGTCTTTCTGTAGTACAGCAGTTCATGAAGAGCTAATAAGCCACTCCTTCCCTCCTTCCCTCCTGTACTCCCCTCCCCACAAAGAGTAATCAGGACCCAAGTAAGATATTTCCATGCTGAAGGACAAGTACATCATTGGAAATTTCAGATGCCAAGCAGGATGTCTGCCAGAAGGATATCTATTTCCAGTCAGTTTCAATATCTATGTAGCATCGATCTGTAGTAAAGCCTATAGCAAACCAAGGAAGAGATAAGTTTGCATCTAAAACCTCAGCTTTTACATCAACAGTTTATATTATTACTATTACTATTATTGTCTTCTAACATCTGTTTTACAAAACAGTTGAATCACCTATGGGAACCGTGAGGACACTAATGGATTGAATGTGTCTGGATGTGCATAAAAATATGTAGTGGAGATGGAGTGTATGCAAAATTGGCACAAAAAGACACAGAAAGCTAAGACTATTGTACTTTACATGTGGTATAAGAGTGAGTCAGAAGAGATGTTTAATAATGAATATTATCCAAAACAGAAAGAGGAAAATTCACAACACTGATTAAAAAAAATTAATTAAAAGGCAAACTGCAGCAATTTGCATGGTTGAGGTTAATGACAGCATGGCTTGTACCTAGAGTGCTTTAAGTTTAGAAAAGGACCTAAATCAGTGTACTAGAAATACCATATGGCAGTAAGAGTTGATGGCAAACGCAACACAGGATTGCATTTGATCTGAGTGATGCTTTGGGCACTGCAAAGGATTATGGCAAACATAGTTAAATAGTCATGCTCAGTATTGAAAGAAGTGCACTGAAACATGTTTGTGTAAGCATCCTTTTAGCACAGAGCTCTGAGAAATTCTTTCTGTGACTGAATTGTTCATTTTCATCAAATCTTCCAGGTATGGAAGGCCTCAGTTTTTGAATCGTGTATATAGGAAAAATGATGGGATTTGAAAATGAGAACTTGGTTGCCACTCTTCACCAAAAGTACCAAGCAAGTTATTTATTTTGAGGAAACTAAAGAGCTAGAAAATGTTTATGAAACCAGATATTCTGGAGATCATTGGCAACAAAGAAAATATAATGTGTTACTGTAGTGGTTGACAGTCTCAAAGTGAATGCTAATTAAAAGTGTTTCTTGAATTACAGGTTTTGATATAAATGGCAGAGCATGATTAATTGCTTTTGGCAGCAGCCAGATTTTTGCCCATTTTTTAAGGAAGCACAAATGTATTTCCACTCCTATATGACTATGAGACTACTATGACTATACCACTATATATGACTATACCACTCCTATGACTATTGAGAAGGTTGTTACCATTCTCTGAGCCTAAGAAAACAGATGAGGAGTGTGTACGTGATTTCCCAAATGCAACAGTCGGTCATAGATGCAAGTTTCTAGGGTACGTGTGTTTGCTATGAACATTAGAAGCTTCATCCTTATTTTAGAAAAAATACTCTTACTAATAATTGAAGTGTTAAAAAAATGAAAGAAACAATTCATAGAAGAAGAATTCATCCTTTTCCATTGGTTCTTTTAAATCACTATGCTGGTAAGTGAAAGTAAACCAGGAAGTGAGACATATGTTGCATTATAGGGTTTTTTTCAGCTTGTAGTAGTTTCTTTTCCAAACTTTCCTTAGGTTAGAGTCA
The DNA here is from genome assembly GCA_013400135.1 of Rhinoptilus africanus. Taxonomy (NCBI): domain Eukaryota; kingdom Metazoa; phylum Chordata; class Aves; order Charadriiformes; family Glareolidae; genus Rhinoptilus; species Rhinoptilus africanus. The sequence goes on from VXBO01010047.1 coordinate 412,882, forward strand.
TAAAAAAAAGATTTCTCCCATTTCCCCTCTCACACCCAGTATTGTCCCTGCTCATTATTATTTGGCAAACAGCGATATTATCCTTAGTGGCACACAGATAAGGCCATCACTGCCTGTCTCTGTTAGGTCAACAGAATTCCAACAAGATTTCCTTTATATTTTTCGACTTATAGCATGTTAGTGCATCGTCTCTAGATTTAGATTTAGAAAAAGATCAATTTCTAATAAGCAATGTGTTAATGGAATTGAAGTCTTGAGGGGTTTTGTGTTTGGTTGTTTTTTTTTTTTTTCCTTCACACTCAGTGATCTTTTTGTTCTCTTCCTTTTTCATTCTGAATGTTGAATAAGACTCTTTGGTTGTTTCACCACTGTCAGAGGATGTACCATCTCACTCAGATATTTTTAAGAACGTTTAATTCTCTGTTCATTGGCATAGAAGAGAAGTAACAATGAGACCATTCTCACTGGAGGTACCCTTAGCTTTTTTCCAAGACTTTTTATGATCGTGCGCGAATTTTCATCATATTGCTTTTATTGTTCGGCACTGTGGCTTTGTGGCACCAGCAGTGAACGGCAACATCCATAAAACTGAGTGGCATTGGGTGGTCTGACAGTATAATTTGTCTACTGCAAGAGAAGTGTTTAACAGTGTATGTAATTGTTCATTCGAGACTCAGTCAGAATAATATTCTAACATTTTTAGCTTTTAAAAGTGCTCCTTAATGAGCAGTAGCTCCATTGCTACATTCTAGTATGCATACAAAATAAAAAGGTGAATAAGACATCAGCAACCTTGTCCTTAGCATGCAGAGGTAGGTACGATTCTTCCAGCTTACTGTGGGGTGACAGGTGCTTGATAGCGCAAGCAGCACAAAGCCACCCGGAGCTGTTACTACATACGGAGCTGTCTGCTAACTGTCCGGAATTACACTCTTCTCTTTATGAGACCAGCCTCCCTTGAGTTTTTTTTCTAATTTTAACAGGAGCTGCTTGGTTGAAGCTGACAAAATTCAACCCGAGATACAACAGCAAGATGGATAACGTGTAATCAGAGGGTAACACTCAGGGAGAACCTGTGGTGTCCTCATGCCAGCATAATGACCTTGTGTTTATTAAAATAAATATCCCCAAGCAAGGCAGTGGCAAGGAGTTCAATAACAGAAACATTTTCCTGTCCTCCTGCTGCTGAATGAGCAGGGTCTGAAGGTGCCACCTCTAATTGAAAGCAGTCTGCATGCTCGTAACAGTTAAGGCTAATTTATTTGTTTATGACAAATAACTGCATGCAGAGTACATCGGAAAGGGGAGGTGTAAGGCAAAATTGAGATAAATTTTCCAGCTGTGCTGAGGAAAGACAGCAAATTCCCTGCGTTATTATTGTAAGTGATGATGGTTATGGAAAAAATAAGAAAATAAAAATAAGTCAAGACAGTTGTAAGTGTTTTCCTGGTTCATTGTTCCAGTGGCACATTTATACGGCCTATTCAAATGTCTGTGGGTCTGGCTGGAATATGTGCCATGCAAACCTGACTTGCCATGTGAGACCCAAACATGAGAAACAGGAAGCTAAACTGGTTACCAGCAGTCTTCTGTTCTTGGTATTATCTCCATCCTTGGAGATATTCCAGATACTAAGGATCAGATACACATGGTCCTGAGTAAACTGCTCTAGTTGACTGTGTTTTGAGGTAGGGATTGGGCTTGGATGATCTTCAGAGGTTCCTTCTGACTTCAACTATTCTGTGATTCTGTGAAATGATCTGCTGATAAATCCTCTGGTATCAACTGTATATATCCTCAAAATACCCCTGCAAATGGGAAAATGCTAGAATTCTAGAGCTGACAAAATTGCTCAAGGTAATGTAGTCATCCCTGTGATGCAGGATACAATAACTTATGCTTATGTCATTCCTGATAAATGCTTTTTCAGGAGGAGTTGAATCCATGGGATAACCTGGAAGGAACTTATGAATATCACTTAGTGCAACTGCTCATCATATGGCCAGTTTAGATCAGGCTTTGCTCCCACAGAGTTTTAATATCTCCAACGATGGAGATACTACACCTTCTCTGGGCAACTAGCTGCAATATTTGACAACCCTCATGGTGAATCTTTTTGTCCCTTGCATCTAAGCAGATTACCCTTGTTGCAGTTTCTTTCATCTGTCAGTGGCACGGCTGAGGAGGGTCTGGTTCTCTCTCTATTCTTGACAGCTTCCCGTTAGGCAGTTCAGGTAAGGTGTCCCATGAGTTTTCTTTTCTGAAGACTGAACAACCCCAGTTTTCAGGCTCTCCTTGTACATCATTTGCTCTAGGCTCTAAAGCATATCAGGCTCACTTCAGTAAATCAACATCTGTCTCGTACTCTGTCTTATCCGAGAAGTACACATGGACGACAGTTGAATCTCACAACTGCTGTAGAAGGAAATAATCACTTTCCTCAACCTGCTGTCTGTCGTTTTGCTGGTGCAGCCCTGTGTGCAGTTGGAATGGGTTACTCCATCCCAGCGGCAGGACTTTGCCTTTGCCCTTGTCAAACTTCATTAGGTCTCTGTCAGCCCATGCCTATGGCATGCCAAAGTCCCTCTGAAGGGACTAATTCCAGGGATAGGGGCATCACAATTTCCATATTATATTTTACTATGTTATTTTCCATATGGTTAGATTATTTTTGTTCCTTAGGACTAACTTGGTTCTTCCTTTTGATGCAGTTTAAATCTGTTTCTATTGGTCATGTAATCCCTAGGCATGGAAAATCAATTCCTGCTATCCTCTTTGCAGCAGCTCTTTAGGTATTTGGAAACTTATCATAACCTTCTCGTACACTTTTCTGGTTTTCTGTCTCAAGTCATATTCTCATTGTATTTTGTCTTGTTTCCTCTGGACTATCTGCAGCTTACCCTCATCTTTATTGAAATGCCTGAAATTTGACACAATATTTTGTGTGAGTCATTATCCTTGATAAGTACCGTAGAGGATAATTTCCAACCTTTTACAGGCTATGTATTAGCAGATACATCCCAAATACAATTTACTGCTTTTACAACAGCATGAAATTATGTTTAGCTCCTGAACCATAAAACCTTCCAAATCCTTTTCTGTGAAACCATTTTTCCATGCTGTATTTGTGTAGCAGGTTACTGACCTTAGATTGAGAATATTGTCCATCTTTAAGGGTAATTTTGTTTGCTTCAGTTTAGTTTTTGGAAGCGCAGTTCCGCATTGTGAAAATACCTTTCAATTTTAGGCCTGTCCTTCCAACTGTCTGTCACCTTCTATCTTTCAGCATCCTCGTCATTAATGAAAACACTGAGTAGGCCTGAATCAATAGGGAACTTCAATAGATGTATTGTTTGATTTTGATGAAATGGCATTGGTAGTAACTTTCCGAGAATTGTTCTCTAAGTAGCTTTGCCTCTGTGCTAATCTGTTTTCATCTAGACTGTCCTTTCTCTCCTGCTCATGAGCGTATCAGAGGAGGCAGTGTCAAAACCCTGAACTCAAATAGTAGTATGTGAAACCTCCGGAAAACCTTTTATCTTGTCATAGAAAGAAATCATTAGCTGTTACTTATTTAATTGTTTCTTTTTTTGTTTTTTTGGTTTTTTTTTGGTATTTTTCTGAGAACTGAAATATAGTTCAAAATCTGAAACGCCTCAGCTTTATTTTTTCCCCGAATGTACAAATTGTGTTTGCTCTCCTCTGGTTCCACCTCTGTGCTATATAGAAATTTTGTCATAAAATAAGATGTCAAGCATTAGAAAATTGTAATAGGACACTGTATCTGTTGCTGAGCAGTCTGTTTCACACAGTATTCCTTTCCCAGAAGCCAGCTATTTAATTAAATTTCTTAATTATCACAAGGCTTAATTCTTTCTGTTTGACTAATCTTCTTATTTTTGTAATCTGTACTAGGCGACCAGGTCCTCCTAGGGGTCTGAACACCTTTGTAATACTTTGATTAGTATGCGATCGGCTTAGATGCTTGGCATGTAGACTCATTTTCCTTGCTTTGTTCCTTGCTGTGAATATTCTACTTCTTCCTCGATTTTTAGGGTTAGTCATAATTTTTCTGCCTCTCTACAGGTTTCTGTTACTGTCCCCCCTCAGTCATGAGGAGGCGTGTAATTTGGTAAGCAAAATATTTTTGGATCTCTCTGGGCTCTATTATGTGTCATGAAACACCATCCTGTGGTCAAAGGAGCCAGACCCTTTCTGGACCCTTCTCTGCACAAGCACATGTTGTCTTCTTCGGGACACATCTGCTTTCAACTAAGCCCTGTCCCTTTTCCTGAGAGGACTGAAAACCTGTAAGCTGATTGCATCACCGCTTACGCCACTACTATTTGCTTTATAGACACCTTTTATCTTCTTAGAGAAGTCCCTGGCAATATCAGTATCTGCATTTCATATTCACCAGATGAATTCAGTACCTTCAGAGGAAATTTCCAGATACAAGTTTCTAAATGACAGAATATCTCTTAAAGCTTTGTGTGGGCTGTATCATGAACATTTCAAAGTGAAGTTTTTAGAGCCGAAATAGGCTAATTATAAAAGGAACTGGTAAGCAATTTTAAGTCTGATTGCTTTTCCACTCCAGATTCCTGTGTGGCTCCGTATTGGCCACAGGTGCCTGCCAAGCTAATATATGGTTAGGCCATCTCATCTATAAACAGTGTCCTTCCAGGAAACCACTTTAATTGAATTAATGTGGCAAGTCAAGTTGGGTCAGCATTGAAAATCAGTAGATATTTGTATTGTGGAGACATTTGTTAATTACATAGAGTTTTACAAAAGGGATCCCATCAGCGAAAGGCTTTAAAGGGGGAAACAAAAGTGTCCAACTGTAATCAAGCCATCAATGCACATTTTGTGAAGGCAGAGGTAATTAACATGCTAATTCCCACATGAAATAAAAAAATAAAATTAACCATGATATTTAAGTGGAACTTCATTGATGAAAATAGACCCCAAATAGAAAAGGTAATTGCAGAAAAGAAACACTCATACCTTCAATGAAATAGGGTCAAGATAAAACTCTGTGTATGATTACATAGAGTAATTCCTGAGGAAATACTAGAATTTGATGCAAGCCACTTAACAACAGTATTTGAGAGACGATCTCTACCTTCCACTCTTCATAATTAATATATGAAAAACAGCCAGGCAACAGCATTGTTATTGTTCACAATTTTATTTTAATAGCAAACATCTGACATGACATTTTAAAGTTTGCCAAATTTAAACACAAATATGCCTTAATAGAGAAGAAAATCACGTACGTCATGTACTTCTGATAATTGCCAGCGTAAGTAGAATTAGATGATCCTTGGTAGGGAGAATCACAAATTGTTGAAAGAATGAATGGTTAAATGAGTTTTGTATGTTCCAACATTAAGTGATGCAAGAAATACAAAACATTTTAATCAGAATTATTGATTTTTGCAAGAAATATTTAAATAGTTAAAGGTATTTTTGCTTCATATTTTACCTCATGTGAGCTGGTTTGCATAAGCTGTTTATTGCATTGAAAGTAGCCTTTATTCCAAAAATACTGTTGGGTTAGAAGACAAGCATCAAGTAAGATCCTGAAGTTGATATTGTTTTTCTGTACAACGTTAGTGTAACTTTTGTATGTATTAATGTCCAGATGAGGTATACTTTTATGAGAATGTAAAACACTTTGGGACGAATTCAGAGGAGAGTTTCATGAATGGCCTGTAATTTGGCAAGCGTTACCAGTGAAAGACTTCAGAAATTCAGTCTGCCAGATTTGTCAAAGTGATGATTAAGAGGTGGCCTCATCATAATTTTCAAGTATGTTCGTAGGAAAGACGTTATATGTAGATCATTCTTTATCAAAAAGTTGCAAACATGGCCTCACAATTCAAATACGAAATAAATTGAGGCTAGAAATAAGACACATACAATACACCAGGGCACAGTAGAGCTTCTTCTTTCTTTACTAGTGGTGCGCACTTGAAGTTCTCAAGAGTTCGCATGGGAGAAAGTAAGACCCAGTCTCCTACTTTGGGTAATTAATATATTTTGAGTTAATATAACTGAGCGTAAAGTAGCACTTTCAAGAATACTGAGAACTTTCCCTAATCCTTTTCACTGCCTGATTTGTTAGCTTTGCTGTTTCCAAACATCTTCAACTGAAGATGCAACTCTGAAACATAGAGCATTTAATCAGTAACAGACATTTGCTAAAATGAAGTTGGAGTGGTTGGTAGTACTGTGGGATTTATAGCCCATAACAACAGGCAGGTGCTCAGACAGCTTTATTGATGTGTTATAATGATGTGAAGTGAAGAAACCGCAGCGGGAGAGCAGAGACCTGCTTCTTTTGTTTACTGTAATGCAGTCTCCTAAAGGAAATACCACATTTCTGAATTTGGCTATTATACTTACACGGTTGCTACTTGAATGAGGTCTGAATTGCAGCCACCAAACTGATTTGTTTTGTCAGATTTTGGAACTCCAGTCTCCTTTAACAAATAAAACATAAAATAAGACAGGGAGGCACTGTCGATATCTTCCTGCTCTGTTCAGCCGTTACTGCTGTGAGGAGATGAAAAAAGCTAATACCCAGGTAGGGGGCTGGTTTGCTTTGATCATGCTGAGAAGCACGGCACATACAGCCAATACAAGGTATGATTATTGTATTTGGGGAATCCTACATAGTAGCGGAAAAAAGTAGTTGTTTGTCATCATTACATGTCCACCCTACCAATGGCAGAGCTGTTATCCAAAGTGGTTACCCAATGGAACAGAAACTGCTACAGAAGGGCTAAAGGAAATTTAGTAGTAGCTAGAATAGAAGGGTAACTTTGTTTAGGCAGTTTAATGACTGATTTAGGCAAGCTGGCATTGAGTGTAGAGCAATAAAGGGTTTTTTTTTTTTAAATGTTGTTAGCTTTATAGTCACAACGTGTGCTGATGTCAATTTTTATCTAAATATATTATTGATCTTTTCAGAATGGTGTTTAAGAAAAGCAGTTACCATAATCAATTTTAAGGGCATTTTAAAAAGTATATTCTTCATTCAAAAATAGGATTTTTTCGCATAACCTCTGATTCAAACAAGCTGGCACAACTTATTTGATCTTGAAAGAGAGACAATTAAGATGATCTATGGAGTAACCAGCGTGGTTTTCTATTACAACACTTGGTCCCATTTTTCTGCATGTGAATTCTAACAGCTCCTTCATATATAGGCCCCTTTTAACACTGAAGACTTACTTAACCATCGCTAGGAGTTTGCAGTTGTAAAGCGCAATGGCCACAGTTTCAAACATGAAAAGAGACTTGGACCTTGAAATATGTTCCTTTAATGTCATATAATATTTAGTAAGTCTGTGAAAGTAATGAGAATATTAAAGTGGAACAAAGCTGTGCTTAGGGCTCGGGTTCATGGATTTTATGGAAGAATAACCTTATCCTTAAACTTGTGAGATTTCCTTAGTGCTTCTGCATTATTTCCAAGTAGACATGTGTTCTTAGCTGCTAATTTGCAATGCAGATGAAAGAGTGCTTCAGCAGCAAGATTTCAGTCTTTTGCCAACAGCTTAAATTTTCATTTAAAACAATGTTTAAGAAGTGTTCAGAGGATAATATAACAGAACTCATTAAGAGAAGACTGCTGTGTAATACACAGGATATTCTAATTATTACCACTAACTCCGAAGAAAAGTAAATACAAAAAAAATGTGTTTTCAAAAACGTCTTAAATCAGCTGAAGTAGGACTAATACAAAGCGGGAGGATTCCAACTTCCCAGAAGTAAGATAGGCTTGAAAGAATCAGTAGAAATCTACTAGAAAGGTTCTTATATTATATGATGAAATATTCTACAAGAAGCTGGGAGAAGTCTCAAGATCACTAGCACTTGTCCTCGTGGGAGACTTCAACCAACCAGATATCTGCTGGGAATACAATATAGCTGAGAGGGAACAGTCTAGGAGGTTCCTGGAGTGTGTTGAGGATAACTTCCTAACACAGCTGGTGAGGGAGTCAACTGGGGAAGGAACCCTGCTGGTCCTGCTCTTTGTAAATGGAGAAGGACCTGTGGGAGATGTGATGGTTGGAGGCCATCTGAGGCATAGTGATCATGAAATGATAGAGTTTTCAATTCTTAGAGAAGGAAGGAGGAGGGTCAGCAGAACTGCCATCTTGGACTTTTGGAGGGTGGACTTTGGTCTTTTCAGGAGCCTGCTTGATAGAGTCCCTTGGGAGGCAGTTCTGAAGGGCAAAGGAGTCCAAGAAGGCTGAATGTTTTTCAAGAAGGAGGTCTTGAAGGTGCAGGAGCAGTCCATCTCCGTGTGCTGAAAAATGAGCCGTTAGGGAAGAAGACCATCCTGGCTGAATAGAAAGATATGGTTGCAACTCAGGGAAAAAAGGAAAAGTTTATGACCTTTGGAAGAAAGGGCAAGCCACTCATGAGGACTACATCGATATTGTGAGGCTATGTAGGGAAAAGTTAGAAGGGACAAGGTCTCTCTCTGGAGACATCCCAAACCCGCCTGGAGGCATTCCTGTGCCCCCTGCTCTGGGTGACCCTGCTCTGGCAGGGGGTTGGACTAGATGATCTCCAAAGGGCACTTCCAACCCTATGATTCTATGATTCTATGCTTTGCTGTGTAAAAAACTGGCTGGAGGGCCAGGCCCAAAGAGTGGTAGTGAGTGGCATTAAATCCAGTTGGCAGCCGTGACACCAGTCATGAGTGGTGTTCCCCAGGGCTCATTATTGGGGCTGGTTCTCTTTAATATCTTTATCAATGCTCCGTACAAGGAGACTGAGTGCAGCCTCAGTAAGTTTGTAGGTGACACCAAGTTGCACCAGGGTGTTGACCTGCTGGAGGGTAGGATGGCTCTGCAGAGGGATCTGGACAGGCTGGATCAATGGGCTGAGGCCAATGGCATGAGGTTCAACAAGGGCAAGTGCCGGGTCCTGCCCTTGGGTCACACCAACCCCAGGCAGCGCTACAGGCTCGGGGCGGAGCGGCTGGAGCTGCCCGGCAGAAAGGGACCTGGGGGTGTTGGTGTCCAGCCGGCTGGATATGAGCCAGCAGTGTGCCCAGGGGGGCAAGGAGGCCAACAGCATCCTGGCCTGGATCAGCAATAGTGTGGCCAGCAGGAGTAGGGAAGTGATTTCCCCCCTGTACTCGGCACTGGTGAGGCCCCCACCTCGAGTACTATATCCAGTTTTGGGCCCCTCAGTACGAGAAAGACATCAAAATTCTGGAGTGAGTGCAGAGAAGGGCAAGGAGGCTGATGAGGGGTTTGGAGAAGAAGTCTTATGAGGAGTGGCTGAGGGAGCTGTGATTATTTATCCTGGGAAAGAGGACGCTGTGACCTTATTCCTCTCTACAACTACCGAAAGAAGGTTGTAGTGAGGTGGGGGTCAGTCTCTTCTCCCAAGTAACAAGCGATGGGACAAGAGGAAATGCCCTCAAGTTGTGCCAGGGGAGGTTTAGATTGGATATCAGGTAAATTTCTTCACCAAAAAGGGTTATCAAGCATTGGAACAGGCTGCCCAGGGAAGTGGTGGAATTGTCATCCCTGGAGGTGTTTAAAAGACGGGCAGACACGGTGCTTAAGGACATGGTTTAGTGATGGATTCTGTCAGTGTTAAGTTGACGGTTGGACTTGATGATCTGAAAGGTCCCTTCCGACCTAGACAATTCTGTGATTCTATGATACCATATTATGAAGATAAAAGACTATTTTTTTTAAAGAAGAAATCATGTTGACTTGTAGCTGTAAGTTGAAGGTGCGGTGCTTGCATTTAAGGAAAGCTAACGGTTCTTTCAGTCTGAAATAGAATATGATCTCACACACACTAAGCACATGTTGTGCCATTGCTATTGAATAAATTTTTAGAGCAGGACTTGTCTTTTTTGTATTGGGAAAGAATGTGTTGTTTTCAGTAACTGAAAACTAACAAATCCTGCATTTGTGTAGAAGTCATCCTATAACTATATTTGGAGATATTTTGATTCAGACCCCACTTGTATGGGGACACGCTTTCCTGGAGGAAAGAACAGACTTGGCAGTTTGCCTCTTCTCTTCAGATTTTATAGGAGATCTTGGAACAGGCACATCTCTCTCAAAGAGACACAACACAGGAAAGACCTCACCCTCCTCCCTACTGGAAACCCTACCGTATGGAACAATTCTTAATTTTATTTTTTCCTTAGGGTAAAGAAGTTTTTTCTTTAGAGGTTGTTTGTATCACTATTTTTATTTACACAAGATTGCAGAAACATGTCCTACTGTGATCCAATCAGCTACTGGGGTTTGCCCTGTAAAAGCTTAAAATCTACTTAGTTCCAAGCCAATTTTTTTTTTTTTTTATGTGATTGCAGCCTTTTTTTTTCCTTTTCTTTATGGCAAGTTGTTGATGCGTAGGAGAGGAAGCTTGACTGTCCAGTCTGAAAGCTTACAGCCTGCCAGCTGTAGGGTGTGACAAAAGAAAGCAGAAAAGATTTTTTGTTACCATAGCTACAATAAAACTCTTCCCCCAACCCCACTGAAAAACACCAACTCTCTGTCCTCTTCTCCTGTACTGTTAAGAAACAAGATCTGAAGCATTAGCTGTGGGATACTCTTACGTTGAACTGAAAAGCACATTTGCTTATGAAACCGAGACCTCCACCCACAGGAAATCTGCATGTCCATGCAAGGATATCACAAAACGCTTTTCAGTTTCCACTGAGACTTTCTCTAAATTTAATTTAATTAGCAATGTTTTATACAGAAAAACAAAGTGAAAATCCTTACTGTGTGTTCCACAGCAATTTTAGTCCTTGTTCTGTTACAGAAAACATAGTATGGGGCAAGAGAAGTTTTTGCAAAACTCAATAAAAGTTGGTGCTGGTAAAGTGTTATGACTAGAAAATGAACTAAATGAACTAATTTCATTTCCTACTAAAGAATGTCAACTGACTAGTTTATTATTAATCAACTGGCTATTATTATTGTTATTGTTATTATTATGATGATTACTATTATTATTATCATCATCTTCACCATCTTCAAAACAAAGCAGACTTTTATTTTTGATACCTGGAAATTATCATTCTCTTCCGAGGGGAGGGACATTTCAAACGTTGACCATTTTTTCAATTGAACTTGATCACAAGACTACCCCTCACTTCTCCTTGACTTTCATGCTATTAAAACTTCATGATGCTTTATACCTGTACACAAATATAAATGTATTATGCTAGGTTTTTAGTAAAGCATGTAAGTCTGTATTTATGACTAGACCATTTGATACTCATGGAAAAATAACTTTTTAATCCCAGTAACTACCCTAAATGTTAAGATAGTTGCCATATTTTTTCATATATAATATTATCAACATAAGCAACATTTTGGAAAAGGTTGATTAGATGTTGCCTCCTCATATATTTGAGGCATAAATAAATCTCGCTGTCTGTATTGTTTCCCCCCTCCCTCCTCTTGCTTCTCTTGTAAATCTAGTGTCCTAATTGTGGACGTTCTCACTAGCGTTACAGATATCTAGCCAGCATCTAGATATCTGGCTGTGTTCTTTTGGCTTGAGATATAATCACTAGTCATCATCACCAGTGAAGTCATAGATATGAGCTAAGATGCCTGAATGAAATCAAGCTTTACTTTACCCTTGTAATACTGTCTTGCTAACACATTAAAAAAGAAAAAAAAAAAGTTTTTGTCAGTAATCACCTCTGACTCAAGAGGTCAAAAGACGTGTTGGTTTTCCCTTCTTACATTAGTGCTCATTTGAGCTGGAACTGTCCTGTGCTCATGTGTAAAGGCAAGTTTAAAACTTCAAGTACTTGAATGTCACATTTCAGTGAATCTTGTATCAACGCTTAAGTACAGAGTCCTTTAATTCCACATCGGACCCGTGTCTGTCCACGTGTAATTGGGGCAACCAGCCTTCAGTCAGAAACATTTCCCTGTGCTGTATTCATCTGAAAGCTAGATCTTCAGAAAATGATTTATAACTGTGACATACCTGCCTTACACGCCTTGTAAGTGACTTGAGATTCTCACGTTTGGTAGCTGAAGTTTCCTGTAAGCATTGTAACTACTCTGGCATCCAAGGAATTTTCTGATATACAGCAGAATTTTCTGAAATCTTATTTTCTGAAATCTGAAACCTTATCTTCAGGGACGCTGAAAGGTATCTGAAGATAAATAATGACTGAGTGTTCACTCTTATCATACTCATATGTAAATCTAGAGAACCGTGAGCTTAGTGCCCAGATAAGTTTCTCGGAGCAGGTGGTGGGGGCATGGCATGCATTCTTGAAGGAAAAAAAAAATGAGGAAAAGAAAAAAAAGTTTCAGAATTAAGTGCTGAAAGTTGTTTGAGCATAATAGCTGTGTAGACTTGTTGCTCACCAGCAACTGCATTGTTTGGTTCTGCTTCACAGCATCACGCCTGTCAGCTATGTAGAAAATTGCTGTTTTAGCCCACCAAAACCTCCCCTGCTGTACGTATTGGCTAAATGTGTGATAAAGTCTGTTGCATGGTGGCAAAATTCTGATGAGTTCTACGATGTGTCTTGCAAACACAACCAGGTGTTTACACTCTTATTTGGAAAGAAGGGTCAATCTTTCTGTTAAGATTTTGGGTTGGTTATTAGAATTAGCGGCGTTCATTTTTTTCATTCATGGAGATCTTGGAGAAATGTCTCTAGCTGCTATTTTCAGTATTGACTTTATACAAGCACCTCAGCACCGTAACTGTTATGTATGTAACGTTACATTAAACACTACACCTGTACTGTGTGAACCCATATATTTCATTCAACAGCACAGGTCCAAACTGTGCAACAGATAGCGCGCGACAACATTCAAACTGTGCAACAACATTCAAGGCAACAAATATGTAAAGGAACATTGTCTACTTATTTTCCTAAAATTAACACAAATAATATTTTTCAGGTATAATTCAGGTTAGGTAAAGAATTGCTCATGAAATTACAAAGCAGAAGCAAGAGGTTTTTTTCCTAATCAAAATGCATGACAGTTTGTGAACAGGGGAGAAAAAGTAGTTCAAGAGAGTAGTGGAAGAAAACAGCATCCTGTATAGCCCGTGTCTGTGGAACTCAGTGACACAGTCACTTTTCAGCAAACGGGTAAATTTATTTAAAAATGACAGTTGTGCACTGAACTGCTTTCTCACTCACTCGATACAAACTGCTAAGCAGCTCCACTCCGCATCCTACCTGTCTTCCAGATAATTACAACAGTGCTGTTATGGGAAGAAAAAAAATACACATTTCTATTCCCCGTATCAGCCATTTTCCTGTGCAGCTTTGAGACAGGCTGAGTTGTTTCTCTAACACAAACACACGATATAACTCCAGGTCAGCACTACCACACGTATGGAGGAGGGAAGTAGGCTCTAGTGGAGGGTGTCACTCAAGCACAGGAGTGCCAGCCAATTTCCTTAAATGAGAGTAGACAACTATTTTAAAAAGCAGAATGATCTCACTAAAATGTGTAGATTTGAGGTTGACCTCACAATGTCAACTTACTGAAAATGCAATCCAAACATTATCCAAAAATACAGCATCAGCAATTACACACTGGTACCAGAAACTTGTCACTAAATTCTGTTTAAAGACAGACTGGCTTTTTTTTTGAATTATGGACGTTGTTTAAAGGTGAAATACTGTAACACATTGCAGTGCACGATGCTTAAAATGCTAGTTGATGATTTCCAAAAGCTTTATTCTTGACTCTACCATGTATTCACTGTGGACAGTAATTCTCTGTCCTCTAAAGTTAAGGAGAACACAAGAAAGATTAATTTTTTTAAAGCACCCAAGTGAAGCGGGAACTTCAATGGCTTTTTAATACAAAAGATTCTGAAACCATATAAGCACACCCTGAAATTTAAAGGAAGAAACCCCCCAAATTAATAGAAAATTGTAAGAAATCTCAGAAACTTCATTTTGATGCTTACAAAACTCTTTTTCTAACAAAATTTAACAAAATTGACTCAATTTTATTTGAATGTCGCTTTAGCGTTCTAGTAGAAAATTGCCCTGTCAAGAGAATTATGAATAAAGAGAAAGGTTCAATCTGAGAAAGGAAAAAAAAAAAACATTAAAAAAAAACCAACAGGAAAAAGAACTTCCTTCACAAGTTACTCAATTACTATTGCCTCAGTTTGACTCTAAAACTTTTTGTAATACATGAATTACACGTGAGGCAAGAATGCAATTAACTACTTCTACTGAAGACTATATAAAATGATGCAGCAGCCTGGCTGCACTCAAAATAACCTCTGCTAAGACTGTTATCAGATATGCTGGAGGTATTGAAGCAGGGGGCTGGAAGTGATCACCTGTAAAGACTGGTCCGTCAAGCTCGATCCCTGAAATCACAGCAGCTAAAAGTATTTAATCTGAAGGGATGCATCTCTATAGTTACCCACATCACAGCATATTCCACAATATATTGTGGCAAACACATGGTATTAACAGGTGAAAAACTCAACAAGCATAACAAGAGCATAAGAGGTCAAATTAATGACAAAGTGGTGATGGCTGTAATACCAAAATGACTCACATGGGGGAAAAGTAAGTACCCTTCATTAATTTAAGTAAAGTTATAATTAATAAATCGTATGAGAGTAAATTGAATTAAAAGATCCAAAGGACTGGACACACCAGAATTACATGCAGCTGTCAAATAAGTTAGTCTGAAAGTCAAAGGTGTAAGTCCTTGTCTATTTATCATTCATCTCCATTAAATATTTTTTCTTTTTTTAGAGTTTATGCAAAAATATCCATCCACCATAATACATTTTTCAGTATCCCCTTGTATAGATGAGCAGTTGATGGTTAAAAACAAAGAAAAAATCAAGTTATGTCCTGAAGCCGCTACATGTTTATTTTAAGCTAATTTAGGTTTTATGTTCCGATGTTTTTCAGTAGGAAATAAAAGGTGAGTAGAAGAAATGACAAAGACAATTGAGGTTATTTTTGTGTCATAGTAACTGGATATTGAGGATATTTTTGTGTCATAGTAACTCTAAAAGGACTGTCAGAGAAGGGCAATGAGATGACTGATTGCAGTTCACCAAACTGATGGAATCTGAGACTTGTCGTTAACTTGCAATCATTTATCTTCCAATGTGATAGAATATATTAATCTATCCAGTTTAAGTAAAGAATAAACACATTCTGATTCCTTTCAGCACTACATCCTTACTGAGTTATGATAGTTTTATGTATAAGAATTGGTAATATGCTAAAGAAGGTTAATTATTGAAAGATAATAACAAATATAGCAAGAAATCAGTAATAATTCATCAAAAATCCAGTATAAATAATATCTTTTTTTTTGTGTGGTTTTCTTATTTAATCACCTGTGTGTTACCTTGATTTCCTTTCCTATGTGACGAGTTATTCAAAGACTGCACATGAAAACAACACAATTGAACTAGATCATGAAATCTAGCACAAGAAATTGATACGAAGTATGAGGCAGGCTGAATGGCATCTTACCCAAGTCTTATGATTTTAAGTTATCAGAGTGACCCCAACAGAAACCCTGCAAGTGAAAACTGGATTTGGGATGTTGTACTGCCTACTTCAAAGTAAACAATGCCCCCCAAATAAGGAACTAGAATAGCAATTCAGTAAATGGTCAATACACCATTTAAAAACCTTTTGCTCATTTAAATCATGAAAGAAATTACAACAAAAAGTTTAGGGGCATACAAATATATATATGTATACCTAACATACCTGTCTGAAAGCTTTGCTGAATTATTTTCTGTATAATAATTCTATGCTATTGTCTCATTAGAGCACTGAGATCCATATCGCATTCAATGGCAGTATGATGCCATATAAAGTTTCCAAAACATAATTGTCCACTTTGGTGTCAGTAAACACAATTCACACGAAATATAACCGAAACTATGTTTGCAGCAAGGGTGAAAATGCCTCCACCTTTACACTGAGGTCACAAATGCTAAGACAATTCTGAACTTTCTTAATAATGTATTTTGTT
The DNA here is from genome assembly GCA_013400135.1 of Rhinoptilus africanus. Classification (NCBI taxonomy): domain Eukaryota; kingdom Metazoa; phylum Chordata; class Aves; order Charadriiformes; family Glareolidae; genus Rhinoptilus; species Rhinoptilus africanus. The sequence goes on from VXBO01010047.1 coordinate 428,913, forward strand.
CCCGTAACTCTGTGTTCATTCTAAATCGTATGCATTTGGGGGGGGGGAATACTTTCAAACTCTGACAAAATATTTTTGACAGGAACTAAAATGGTATAGTCAGAGCTATTTGTGCTGCAATTAATCTTTACATTAGGTGTTTCACAGAGAGCCACAGAAGTGAAAATTCATCTCTGTGGGAAGCGGCAATTACCATCAGCACTGTAGCTGGCTAAGAAACTGTTACAAGGGCATATAAAATTAAACTGAAAGAATCTGTTTTCTGACCTTCAAACAGGTTAGTGTTACTTGCTTCCAGTAAAAACACAGTTCATGTATTTTTTTATAGAAATAAATTAAAAAAATGATAAATTTAGGCAGACTCAAGAAAAACCTTAGCAAAGGGGAGAGTTATTAGGTTGCAGGACACTGAAATTTCTCATAAATTTAATATTTATCCTATCAGTGCACTGGTCAACGGACAAGAAAATATATTCTTAGAGGCAGCATTGACCAGAAAAATAGTACCACAGCACTGAATTAGTCTGTTGACCTTGTGTATATATGTTCTAATCCCCTGTAATGAATTACTTGTTGCTGCACTGCTGAGGCCAGCAGTGTGTGGCCATCTGATATTTGGGATCTCTGAGTACTGGAAAAGTTTGGTCAATTTGCAGAAGTAATAACCTGAACACTGCACCATACAGCCCATCCATTTTGTCAGGCGCTGTGCTGCTCTGATTTCTTCATAAATAATCCCTCACGGAACGAAACACCTCCATTTGCTGCTTTTATACCCAGTTATGTCGGCTAAAGAGAATGGAGTGTTTGTGCTCCTTGATATTTTTGCTTGATCCTGCTTAAGGAGTTTATTATGATGAATGAACTTGAAATCCTGGTAAAGAAAGTATTATAAAGATGCAGTTATTTTTAAGATTTACCTAGAAAATCAAAGAAACATTTTATTTTGACAATGCACAGTTACGATGAAGAAAACTGATTCTTCAGAATACTTCCTGGTCTTTTATTCGGTAGAACAGCCATCAGAGCTTCAACAGTGCCCAGGTAGAGGTTCTTGAAAATCATATGAAAAGTGCTATTAGGGATGTGCACTCCCACAGAGATCTTGGCTGCCTCCCTTGCTCTTAAAAATTAAAGATTAGATCCAATCTTGAAACATTAGGTTTTAGGTCTCTTATTAAACTCTCTGATACTTGCTTTTATTATAACTTTGTAAGGAGTTGTTTTTATAAATGTCTGGTTTCTCTTTATACTCTAATTCCTAGTGTGAGAAGATAAACATGTTTCTACTGAAAGTGTGGGCACATTCTTTGGCTTTCCTTCCAAAGCATCTAGTGGCCATATTCCACCGGCTGTCGTGGAGAGTGCTTCTTTCCCAATGTTTTATGCTCTCTATTGCTGAAATAAGTAGTGTGTCCAGTGGGAGAAGGAAAGGGTGCTCTGCTCTTCTCATCATTTCTATGTTTAAATGCCTGCTCAATATACAGTCTTTACTAGTTTGAGTTTGACTAAGCATTCATCATTTTTTTGTGCGTTTGTGTGAAATTTCAAATTATATGTCTTTAGAAAGGATCTTTTTTCATACTTCACTGTTTTCAGTTCTGAGTATGTAGGTATAAAATTTAGGGTTTGTGTCTTTGCGGTAATAAATGAGATCCTGAAGTTTTGAGTTTTTCTTTAAAAGAAATACATTATGTTACAAAGTATTCTTAGTAAAAGTGTGATGACCACGGAGGCACCCTGTGATGTACTCAGTCAGATCAGATGACTGCAATACTGTCTTCTGGCCTAAAATCTAGAGTAACATGAGAAAATAAAAACTGAAAAATGCTGGAGACCTGAGGTAGTTCTTATGTGTTTGCTATGTGTGTCGCATATTCTGGCTATAATCAACAAATAGATATAAATGTGGATACAAGAGACCAGCAGCATGGGATGTCAGTAAATATTAGTAAGGCTGAAGTCAAACATAAATGTATAGAAACTAGCAAAAGACCAGCATTCCCAAACTAGAGATTTGGGAGCAGATGGTTTGGTCTCGGTTGGGTTCGCAGCTAAGCCCCAGTGAAGATTGTAAGAGCAGTTGAGACAGAGCTCTCAGCAACATCTTGATGGTGCAAAAGCAGGACCAAACAGCACCTAAGTCACCCGTGCACATTTTTATGGTTATTGTTATTATCTAAATCAGTATCCTTCAGTTTTCTTATAGGAGAGGATAGTACTTTTGTAGTGAACAAGACATAGACAAGAGTGTATTGTTGGTCTTCTGGGCAAGCTTTTAAAGGTTAGCTGGAAGGATAAGGTAGGAAAAGAAAGTGTTGGGATTGGCTGTGTTGTACATACCAACTGGTTGCTGCACATTCAGAGCTCTGGTGTGCATGGGAAGTTAGTCACGTATATATTTAAAGCCTTTGTGCCATGATACCTGAGCTTTGAATCCGAAACTCCTCGTCAAGGACTTGTTACTGGTTATTTCCACTCAAGGAGTCTGATTGAGCATGTCTTAGGAAATCACAGTATTCTCTTGGGGCTTGCTACTACCAGGAATACAAGTTAGTCACTCTAAAAATGTGTTGGCACCGAGAATTACTGGCGTACTCTAACCTAAAAACTGTACAGAGTTTAGAACACTTGTCTGTTTGATTACTTGTGATGCAACTATTGCATTGTAAGTGGATTCATGCCCTGACATTTGCTGCTGTCATAAGAAAGCAATATTCAAAACTGTGCTGGTTCAATGCCTGACTTCTGAGAAAACACAACTGCCGTTAATTCCACTTTTCCAAAATGTACTGGCAATTCCCATTCTGTTTACCAGTATTTCTCCAGTCTGTCCCCTTGAGGCCGTAAGAAGGGAAAGAAACAGAGTAGAGAAACTGGTATCTGTTGTGGAGATACAATTAATTCCTAAAAGTATTCTTAAAGCCTTTCTTTCAGATACTCTGGATTGAATGCAGTAAGCATGAGGAGACCAGAGTTCTGGTTCACTGATTTACTTTTTTGCTTTAATTGTCAGTATGTCAAAATGATGTAATTTCCAGGGTTCTCCTCACACTATAATAATTTAATCAATAGTAATAATTATAAACAGTTCTAATTTCAATGTTTCTTTAATTTTAAAACAATTATCAAATAATTCCTGTTCATTTCTATTTTCCTGCTTTAATCTAGCAGCATTATTTCAGTCCTTCATTTGAATTGCTCTTCCTTTTAATCATCATCATTATAATCCTGGAATCTATATCTCATTTTCTCCTTTTTAAATATGCTCATTATATGTGTTTTGAAAGTATCTTCTTTGTCTGAAAGTTTTTCTCAGCTTCCTCAAAGGACAGAGGAAAATTTAATATCTGTCAACATTAAAGTCCTAGAGATTGATGTAAAATAGTTGTCTGTGTCTGTATTACTTTAAGGTCTTAACTTGAGATGGATGTTGCCTTGGAAGTAAGAACGAGAAGAAAGATTCTCCCTTACTACTTTTGTCTCCCACCCTTCCCTTGCTCAGTTGCATACATTATTCATAAAACTTAGGTGTTTTCTGTGTCTGGAGAAGCTGGTCTGACAATTCATGATCCTCTTTGTGAGACCAGAGTTAATAAATATTTTCGTAAGCATGTTTAAACGGAAAAGATAAAGCTGGCTAGGATTTGTCGATATTAGTCATGGAGAACAAATAGATGTAGAGAACAACGATGGTCATTAAATTACTTTGATGTGATTATTAACTTTTCAGAAACTATAAATATATAAAAAAATGAGTATATCTGTAACTAGATCTTGCAATAAAGTCCTACATTTCTCTTTCTCCTATAAAGTTTACTGAAACCTGAGCAACCCACTCCAACAAGAATGAGTTTTCAAACATGATCAAATAGTGCATTTTTATAGTAAATCAACTACACCAAATTCCCAAGTGTTTTCAAATATTTTATCACTCTTTAAAATTCATGTTGTTCAGTTTGTTTGGATTCAAAGGTCTTTCAATTTTTCTATTCACGTATATACTGTAGTAAACTTGTCAAAATATGACACTGCAACTGAAGATCAACAGATATGAAAAATACAGAAGCTTTTGCTCTGTCTCCTGCCCTCAGAGAATTTGTTTGTAAATATAGAAATGAACTGTGAAGTTAAAAAAGACAGATGTTACAAGTTCTGGACATTATTTTCTTCTCAGATATTGAGAGACCCTACATAGGTTGATGAAAATATATTATCAGTGTTGTATTTAGTTTTGCATCTGCCGTCAGTCTCAGTTATAAAACCATGCTTTTTGCTACTGTGGATTTTTTTAAAGAAGATTTTACATTTTTCCCCCTCATTCTTAATCAAAGCAAGCTAAGGGGAAAAAAAATGCAGAAAAGTCAATAACTCATTAGCAGGATACTGATTTCTAATGTAGGTGTTTCAGGTTCAAGAACCTGCTTTACGTGTTCACAGATCCCAGGTAAAAATGTTGAAATTAATTGGGATTTTGAATATTTGTCTATCTGGTTTTGACCAGAAAATGCATCTTTAATGAGAGCAATTTTTCATAATAGAAGTTTCCCTGAGAATTTTTTTTTCTTCTCAAAAAATCAAAGGAAAGCAACATAGAAATAAAAACAATGGTAATTATTGGCCTAGATTCTTCACTGAAATATCTTTGAAACTGATAACATATGATCTTTATCTGTGGCCATTTTAGCATTTCTCCTGTTAGGAGAGAAATTGAAAAAGTGTGTATTTCATCCTGTAAATGAAAATCAGGTGTAAAAAACCGTGAAGTTCTTTATCCCTCTTTAATGGTGACGGTGGATTGGTCCCTGACAGTAAAATCTGTATGGAAGAGGTTACTTGTAGTTTCTATAATACTAATTTACAACAAAACTTTACTGAAAACCGCACTTCCTTTAATGTTATCCAAATTAATTTTGGATTGGTTTGAGATTAAGATTTGTATAATGATTTTCTAAAATCCAGCTACGTTAGAACCTTGCTTACTCTCCATCCACTGATTTTAAAATGCCATTAAAACAGTCAGGACCATCTTTTAGAATCTGTTCTATAACAAGTATACACATCGTTTCTAGCTTTGCAATTTGCTGAAGTTGTGGGACTTCTTTCTTCAGCCTTATTATTTGTTTCTCTTTTTTTCTAGGAATAGTGGACTTAGACATTTGTAATTGCTGTTAATTCATAGAATCATAGGGTTGGCAGGGACCTCTGGAGAGCATCCAGTCCAACCTCCTGCCAGAGCAGGGTCACCCAGAGCAGGGGGCACAGGAACGCCTCCAGGCGGGTTTGGGATGTCTCCAGAGACGGAGACTCCCCCACCTCCCTGGGCAGCCTGGGCCAGGGCTCTGCCACCCTCAAGGGAAAGAAGTTCCTCCTCAGGTTTAGGTGGAACTTCCCGTGCTCAAGTTTGTGCCCGTTCCCTCTTGTCCTGTCCCTGGGCACCACTGAAAAGAGCCTGGCCCCATCCTCCTGACACCCCCCCTGTCAGTATTTATAGGCATTGATAAGGTCCCCCCTCAGCCATCTCTTTTCCAGACTAAAGAGACCCAATTCCCTCAACCTTTCTCCACAGGAGAGGTGTTCCAGTCCCCTCAGCATCTTGGTAGCCCTTT
>VXBO01010047.1:434917-513076 GCA_013400135.1 Rhinoptilus africanus
ACCTCGCCTGTTCTCCAGGACCTTTCAAAGATGGTGGAGAGCGGCCCAGCAGTGACATCCGCCAGCTCCTTCAGCACTCTCGGGTGCATCCCATGAGGGTCCATGGACTTGTATTATTCTTATGCTTTTATGTTCTAAATGCTGTTATTGTATTCTTATTCTCTTACGGCTGAACTCAATGATCTTAAAGGTCTTTTCCAATATAAACAATTTATGAAATGCCTTCTCTGTGCCTGGAGAAGATATTTCTCTTGTACTAGAGCACCTGAGAAAATGTACTTTTATATAAAAATCTGTATATTTTATATATGTATATTCCTAAAGCCATTTTAACATCTTGCAATGAGGATGGGGGAACGGACTATGTTTATTCAAGATAAGATCATGACTCAGATAAAATAGTCTAAAACCAGAATGACCATTATGCCATAGTAGTAGTCAGGCAGGAGGGAAGCACGAGAGTGCTTACAAGTAAATCTGAATTACAAAAAGACTATTTGTTGTGCAAGGAGAACGGACAGAAATTCAGAACAAACAAGAAATCATCTTCTCCGCAGATTAGCTGCATCCTGTAAAAATAATCTCAGTTGATATTCTCCTCATTAGCTGCTAGCTAATTCTCTTTATGACCAGTAGGTCTCTCGGGTTGTATGCTGAAATCACTTCCCTTATTTGACTAAATCCATCTCACACCGTCTGTTTCAAGTCCCATTTGATCTCTAGTCCCATTTGATCTCATCATACAACCTAAAGCTCACCTTTGGCTCACATTCAGAGCATTTTTGCAATTCTTAACTTCCTTTTGGTTTCAGTGCTGAGGTCTTTTAGTTCTTACCCTCTGAAGACCACTGTATTGTTTTTAGATTGGCTAGTGTTAATTTTCTTCATAATAGCTTGTATGGATTTTGTGCTGGAGACAGTGTTGGTAATACAGGGATGGTTTTGTTATTGATGACCAGTGCTTCCACAGCATCAAGGCCTTTTCTGCCTCTCACTCTGCCCCACCAGTGAGTAGGCTGGGGGTGCAAAAGACCTTGGGAGGGAACACAGCTGGGGCAGCTGACCCCAGGAATATCCCATACTGTATGACATCACGCTCTGCAATAAAAACTGGGAAGGGGACAAAGTTTTTAGGAGCTGCTGTTGCTTGGGGACTGGCTGGGCCTTGGTTGGCTGGTGGTGAGCAGTTGGGTTTGGCTGGGGTTTTTTCATCACTTGTTTCTCTTGGTTTGTTGTTGGGGTTTTTTTTCTCCTTTTTTTTTTCTTATTAAACTAATCTTTATCTCAACCCATGAGTTTTCACAGTTTAACCTTTGTGATTCTCTCCCCCATCCCACCGTAGGGGGAGAAGTGGGCAGCTGTGTGCTTTGCTGCCTACTGCAGGTAAACCACAGCGTCCTTTAATTTCTGTATATAATTTCCTTCCTTTGTTTCCTTCACTTTCTGCTCTATGTGTTCTCTCCTGCTTCTTTTTAGCGCTTGGGATGACTTCTCGTTCATGTTGTTTCCTTTCTTCTTATCACCTTTCAAACTTTCCTTACATACTCTTTTGCAGAGGCTTCCAGTACGGATTGTTCTCCAGCTGTTATGACTGAAAATCAGTTAGCAATAAAGTGATTCCTGCTAAACTTAAAATTAAAAGAAGATGACACAAAAATATAATGATAAATATTCCATTTTGTTGATTTTTTTTATTTGTTTGGCTGTCGGTCTGGAGTAGTCAAGATTCTGCTTACACACAGCTACAAGGTTTCATGCAGTGCTTTGTAATGAATGTGCTGATAATACAGTGTGGTTTTGTGAAACTGCAGATGAATAATTAGCTCTTTTTGAATATGTAGGTCAACAAACTTGAACTCATTTTTGATTAACAAGTTGATAATTCCTTAATAATCATACTCTGATAAGTATTTGTTTATTTCATGCTCATAAGAGTTCATCTGTAGATAATTTACAAATGCTTTCGGGTCACAGCTAACACTTATTAAATTTTGATTAGTTTCTATTGTCTCCATAGTTTTATTTTCTGTCTTGAAAGGTTATATAAGCAATTAATATAATTGCAGATTTTGAACTGTGTATTGGAAAAAGTGGTAGGTGTCATTTAATTTCTTGATATTTTCCACGTGATTTTCAATTTACTCCAGTATTTATTCTAATATTTGCTTTTATATCTATTCTTGACGGCTAACCTATTTCCTGATAATACCGATATGAAACACCCTCAAAAGCGTGGCAGAATTTGGCCAATACCTCTAAAAGACAAATGTTTAAATAAAAAAAAAATCGAGTGGATATTTAAATAAAGATAAATAAGCTTCTAAAAATAAATATGACAAATTTCAGAAAGCATTTATTCTCAAATGTAACCCCTTTCTGCTTTGGTGGATTAAATAACCAAGTGACCTAGAATTCATGTTTCAGTACTTCCTTTCCTCTGTTCCTTTCCTGTGTCTCTTTCTTTCCGTAACTGATACAGGAAGATCTTAAGCCTATTCCTAAAACCATTTCTATTCTGAACAAAACATGAAGATTTTAATTCAATTTAAAAGCAATGAGTAAAAGCAAAATTTCCATTATATTTAAGGATAAATTTTAGCTTAAACAAACATGTAACTTCTGAGTATAACTGTCATATGTGCAGGCAGTTATGTGCCGGGGTATGAGTATAATTAAGTCACATGGTTGCAAACATTATACAATAGAACTATAATTACTATTTGATAATTGATATAATGAATGTTATAGCCTTATAGATACTATTATGAAAACCATCTGTTTCAGCAACTGGTGGGAACTTTTGAAAATAATCCGTAGTTTATATCTTTGGGTTTAACAAAAGTCACATTGTAACCATCAGCCTATGAGATGTGAAGACCAAATCAATGCATAACTTGCTGCCTCAGATTTGTCTCCTGGTTTTATTATAACTGGCAGTACGTTGCTACTTTATCGCAGTTCCTACAGTCAAGTTTCTTTATTTTGAAATACTTCACCCGTCAAATTTACATGAATGACATTCAGTTCCCATGGCATTGCCTGGGCTGCTTTAGTCTACTGCTCTAACACTGATTGGAAATTCATGCAAGTATTTTGGTAATAAGGAGGTAGTCAGTGTTGGAAGACCTGCTGGAAAAGAAGCATTTTGCAGCATTCACAAAATTCTCAGAAATTGCCAATTAGTGAATTACATGTTTATAAACACAAGAAAAATAAGTAACATACTAAATTTTAGTTATGAGAAAGTCTCAGAATTGAAATGTAATGTTTATGTATTGTTTCCTCAAGCCTTGTTTAACTGATACAGTGTGGCTCTCCTTTCTACCTGCTTTTGAGATTGTAGAAATATTGCAGCTAAAGTGTCTTTCATTTCTTAAATTGCAGAGCTGCAATTTCAGGCCTGAGCAGCATGTAAAGCCTGTTTAAACTTGTGTTTTGTTCATAGTCTTTCTGAGTTATGTACCTATTTGCCATCAGTAATCTTCAGAAACTTTTATTTCCCCTTCACTAAATCGGGAGATTAAGTGATATGGCAAAGTTCATGAAGAAGATAAGGAAAGTGAAGCGAATCTCGTGTGTATTAACCTGTAAATTTTGAGTGTTTCTTTTCAGGGCATCTTAAAGTTCACGGATTTAAACATCTCACAGTTCTGTGAGTGTATCAGGACTCACAAATACCTGGCTTATTTTTCTGTGATTTTTTTTTTCCCAGTGTCATGGGTGGAGTGATGCGATTCACTTATAAGAGAGAAGCAGCAATGTATTTATTCATATAAAACAGTGATTTAACAATGTTTGACTGTAAATGCGACGGTGGTTTAACAAGATTCAATGGCAAGGTACACTTGGTTATTTGCTGCAAAGAGGACAGGGTCAGACAAAACTGTCAGGGAGACCCTCTCATTGAGTCGAGGTTCAGAAAGGACACTCTTGCTTTCTAAACTCTGTCTCAGAGGGGAGTCTAGGTGTCGCTGGATCCAGTCGTTGTCCCAGATTTAGTCAATGATTTATGTCTAAAGTATTATATGTGCACAATTAATCTAAGATATCATCTTAGTGAAGCTTTGAAGTTTGGCACGTTTTTAGTCACTTATTGTTGCAGCAAGGAGTCTCTCAGTCTTGAGGAATAACCTTGAGAGGTGCCCACACGGGGAGACCCAGGTGTGCAGCCCACTGTCATTCAGCAGAGCTCAAAAGGGTTTTGGGTTGTTCAGTATTTATGAGGGTAAGATGATTGACCTATAGTCATATTTGTATATCGACCACAGTACCAGTATTGTGGTTAGTTGGGTGTAGATTGTTAGCCCTTGGCTATTGTGTGTTATCTGTCTACCCCGAGTCCGCTTTGAGCCAGATGTGGCCACCACGACTAGATGCACCCACATGACCATCGTGGATGGTTATCACTTGGACAGGGTTATGAGAGATAAAGGTCAGGTTGGGAATGGGGAGGAATGCACCATCACACTCCGCCCTGTGACTATGGTCAATTCATCTTATTCTCACAGAGTGGTGGTATGGTCTCTTCTTGCCCTTGTGACATAAATAATACATTGATAATTTATGTGCTTGCAGGTCCACAGTAATGTATTAGCTTGTATGTTTTGGGTAGTTGAAGTTGGTTATTTGTTTTATCATGTACCAAACCTCTATATACAGTATGATTAAAAGCAATAGACACATTAATGTTAGAGTTAGTGAACTCACAAATAAGTGAAGCGTGAGATTAAAATGCCTGTTGCTGTTGGAGACCATCCAAGAAGAGTTTCCCACCAATGGTATTCTACATCCTTCATCTGTCTTTCAAAGACATGGTGTATCTATCCTGTATCATGATGAGTGGTGATTAGGGATTTGTGTTCATTGATTCAGACTTATTCTAGCAGTTGACACAGGTCATTCTGTTGTAGTTTCTTCACCAACGTAAGATTAGTTACAGTGGGGGTAGGTAATAGATCTTGACTCAGTGTATAATTAAATTTTAACAGTTGATGACGTAACAGGAGCTGAATATTTAAAGTTACCTCCCATGATTTTAGTAAAGTTACGAACACAAATATTTTAGTGATTGCTTGCATCCACAGTAATGTTATCTACGAATATAAAATGACAAATGGTTCTCATGCAAACATATCCTTTCTCAATACATACAAGTACCATTTCAGGGATTTTAAGGGATGTGTTTCAAAATGACAAATATTTTGTTCAGTGTCAAGACGAATGTCTTGGACTTTGACAGTGCTACTCTCACAAATCAGTCCTTGTTGTTCCCATACAACACGGGTATTAACATCAGCAGTTTGCCATTTGTTTCTGTTTTGTTGGGCCCACACTCTATGTTCTAATGGATAGAGTACAGCTCCACTGTGATTTAATCCTACCACAATGATGGGGTATATGGTGTATACCGAAGCAGTGTTTATTGTTAAGACAAAAACCGTGGCCTTATTGTTGATGGGATTATAAGTAAAATTGATTAAGTACCACTAGGATGGGAATTCTTTCTCAAATTTAGTTGCATCATCCCAAATTACCTTCTGAATTTCGGTGGGTCAGGTGCCCTCTTCATCTTCTCTTATAATTGCTGCTACCATAGATTACATCAACAGTTAAGCTTGGATACAACTAAGAGCCAGAGAAACATTATTTTGTTCTGCACCAAGTGAATTCACAAACAATTTGTGGTCCGTTTCATTAATTCTTTCCCACTGAGGCAATTTATCATCTAAGAGCCCCTGGTTAGTTCTGAGTGCCAATAGGGAAGATTGTAATGGACATTCTGATTTGTGGAAATCACTTGTCACTGAGCTTATTTTGTTTGATAAAACTTCAGTGTCCATGCTATTTAATATGCCCAAAACCTGTTCCTAGGATACCAGTCACATCTCTTCTTGATAATTTTGGAGAGGTGAGGTTTTGTCTCTGTAGCCATACTAATCATCCTGCATAAAACATACTTAGTCATGGTGAGCAAGAGATATTAACCTGCACTGATAGTTCCACTCATTTGAGGGACCACGATGGGTTAAAAAATATTTGTTATTGGCCTGTATTTTTGACCACATATGGTCCACTTTCAAAAATGTGTGTGTGTGGAGTTTTCTTGTCCTTTATAATCACTGTGGACATTAAGAGAGGTAGAAGTTGTTGTGCTAGGATCAGTAACATCTATTGTACATTTAAATGATAATCACATGCCATGGCAAGACAAAATACAAACTACCAAAACAGGCAGTACTAAGGCAAACTTGTGCCAACAGGTTAATTTTCTTTCAGTGGTGCCGTGTTGTGTCCCATTCTGTTGTTGGGTTTGATGTAATGTTGTACACAGAAATCTCATACACCTTTTTGTGGGTGGACCCGTTGATCATCTGGCACCTGACTTCAGTTTCTTCCCCTGCTGTTTCCTGAAGTAGGTAAACTTTGCCATAAGCCTTATCTTTGACTTAGTTTTCCCCTACCAGAGAGTGTTCCTATGGTCCAAGTGTACTTAATATGAGCTTGACACCATGGCCACTATAGGGTTCTTTGACTACAGGTTAGGAGGAGTAACATTGTTACGGGTTGGAAAAGTAACGTGAACACAGTATTTCTGTTTGCCGTTCTGCAGGGTACTGTAAGAGAAAACAGAGATTTGTTTCAGTGGGGAGAGTCTGAACAGGTTACCCTTTTAAAATGAAGTAAAAATCCATCCTGCACAAATTCTGTGTTTTGCACCACTGCTATTGGTAGCTTCCCAGGCAAGTGGGCCACGAGGTTTGGTTAAGGTCATAAGGCACAGTACCTATGGATGGTAAATTGACCATCACAAACTGTCCTGGCTCTAATGTTGTTGGATATTCTCTTTTCCGGTGGAGGGAGCACTGAGTTCACTTTTTACAAAGAATGCTTGGCTTACAGGGCTTCTAAGCGTGCCCATATTCATTATTTAATTGATGGAGTGTTTTGGGAAGGCTTGTGTCCCATTGAGCCTCATATGGTTTGTAATTTGTTTTCTATAAGCCATTAGCTCTTTCTGCCATCCCATTTGATTGAGGGCAGTATGGGGTGCGGAATGCCCATTTAATTCCCTCTTGTTTTGTCCAATCTTGCACTTCCTTACACAAAAAAAAATGTGAGCCATTATTGCTTTGGGTAACATCAAGAGTAGGTAGATTTGAGAACCAAAACGATAGCCTCACACTGTATTTCACTCACAGACTTTTCCGACACTTAGTCACCATAAGCAAGCCAGAGACTGCTTCCACTCCTGTGAGGATATATGGATATCCTGCAGAGGATTTGAAAGGTCCAATGTAATTAATTTGCCATGTTGACCGTAAAGTTTTCCCTTCAATGATATGTAGGTGGTGCTTTAACATGATGATCTGTTTGTAATTTCAGTCTACTCTGGGGACATTCAGTAGGAATAGTTTCACAAGTTTTTCTGTTTATGGACGAGCCTATTCTCGGTGCAGCAGTGTTTCTTTACCTCTGTGGCTTAGATTTTGATGTAACCATTCTCCCATTCGATGCCACTAAGGATTTAAGGCCATTTTGCTAATTTTAGTTGGCTCATCTAGCTTTTCATTCCACTTCGTGGCTGGTTGATTATCCTTAGCATGAACTTTACCCATCCTGTCTTGAAAGGTGTTTTCCTCGCTATATCTAGTACTAATTCCCAACCTTTGTTTCTCCAAAGTGGGGATCTATTTACTTCCCAATTTGTACTTTCACATTCACAGAGCCACTGTGTGATGCCTGTCCATGCAACATAAGAGTCTACATGCATCATTTTGGCTCCATTTCATGATGCCAAAACAACTGCTCTTATTTCTCTTACTTCTGCACTGCCTTCACCTTCCTCTATTACTTATTTCCCGGTGATAATATTTAATGCAATGGCCTTATGTTGCCATTTATAGTTTCCCCTTTTTGCTAAAACATCTGTGAACCAAAAGTTTTCCGTTGATGTAGCCTCAGTGAGGGGCAGCGCATCCAGAATGGTTGAAGGTTAAAAGGTTGCTGTAATGCTCAAGGGTCTGTGTTTGTGGGCATCTGCAATTTGGAAATCTTAGTGTGTCATTCGGTTAATTGCATATAGGTAAGCACACCACTTTCTGATAGTGGAGTTTTGTGCAACTCCTTTTGGGGGAGCAGTCCCCTTAAGGATTGTTTCTAGTAAATTAAATGGTTCTCTATTTTGCGCGGGTTGTCCCTGAGGTATTTTTGCAACTTGTTTAAATGCTCAGAATGAAAATAAAAGTCCCTTTTCCCATTCAGAGTATCATTGATCTGGGGTTTTTTTTGTTTTTTGTGTTTTTTTTTTTTAAATGCAGTTGAGCTGAACAATAAAGGTCTTTGTGGTCCATCGGGCCATTTTGGAACAGGTTACAGTAAATAGCATATTCAGAAAAACCCCATTTGGCTATAATAGGATCACAGAGGTGTACTTGTCCCAGTGACTGATATGTTTTTAATTCTTCAGTTACAGTTTTTACTGCCTTTTTATGTTCTAATTTCCACTCCCAGGATTTGCCTTTCTGTAAAAGTGAGTATAATGGACAGGAAAATAGAAAATCCAGGCACATGCTTCCTCCAACATCCTGAAGATCTTATTAATTGTAACTCCTTCCTTGACTTGGGCATTTGCAGTTCTTTGATTTTTCTTGAGGTATCTGGACAAATCATTGCACTGTCTGTTATCCACCAAGTACCAAAAAAAATTTACTTCTTTACTTGGTCCCTGACATTTTCTGGGTGGAATCTTAATTTCTGCTTTATTTAGTGCTTGCCATACTGCTGCTGCCACTTCCCCAGCCGTCTCAGGGGAAGTTGCTCCAATCAGAATCTCATCTATATATTGGTACAGTTTCACACCTTAAGGGAGTGAGACTGTAAAACTTCAGCAAGCGCAGCACGAGCAGTTGTGGGGGAATGTTTATACCCCTGGGGGAGTCTGTTAAAGGTACGCTGTATTCCCTCCCAAGTGAAAGCAAGCTGTTCTTTATCCTTCTCCTTTAAGGGAACCATAAAGAACGTATCTTTTACATCTAGCACAGCCATCCATGGCTGTGCAGCTGCTTGCAAAGAAGCTGTTAAGTTTGCAATGTTTGGTACAGCAGCTGTTAGCAGGGCTGTATTACTGCCAATAATCAGGTGTTGAACGCTACCTCTTGTCTACTTTCTGAACTGTCCAGATAGGTGAGTTATATGGGGAGCGGAAATAATGGAAATAATTCTGGAAATAATTTGTTGTTTCACCGAATCAGCTACGACTTCAGAAATTGCATTTCATGCCGCAGCAGAAGTCGGATATTGCAGTACGTTAGTAATTTTTAAAACAGGGGTTGAGGGGCTGCGTGAAGCACCCGCGCTGCGACCTTCCTATTTCTACCAGGGTTAGAGTCAAAGTTTGACTCGAGGGACCACGCACTGCCATCCAGCAGGCACCAGGTCTGTCTGCTTAGAACAGGAAAACCTAAAATGTTTTCATGATGATCTTTAATTGCAAAGTGAGTAGTTATTTGACTTGCATTTCTTGCCCAGGAACCATAAATTGACCGTGGCAGTTTAGCACGCAATAGTCACTCCATTCACTCCAGGAATTTTAACTCTTCGCTATCCGGACTGCATGCCCAGCTTCTTGGCATCTCATCATGTTAGTATTGAAATTTGTGCTTCCATATCTTTTAAAAACTTCAGCAATAGTCTTTGAGGACCAACTGGAATTAAACTGTATGGGCCATCATCATTTATCCACTGATAAGCCTCCACTTTCCGAGCAGGCAGGCCCCATTGCCTTCTGGACATTACTTGGGGGGCTTTTTTACTTCATATCTATTCCCTGTTTCACAGGCCTTATTTTGGGACCTCCTCCCTGGGGATCCAGGTGGGTTTTTTTCATCTCATGCATCGTCCCAACCCATTTCAAGGCTGTAGTTAACAATGCCATGCATTAATTCCACCCAGGTAGAGAGTTGTTTGGGAGCATTATTGACCTGCATTTTATTATATTCAATATTTCTTTTAATCTAATACCATTTTGCAACCAGATAGAGTTTAAGAATTGCTGGGACTCCTCTAATCTGTGGTTTAAGCATCTCAAAATCTACTGTAGCAGATAGTGGGAAATCTTGTTTGTGCACGGCCTGCATGCACGTGGCTTTTATGATGGCTCTAGAGAGCTCACTTAGAGATTTAAGTGAGTCCCTGGAGGGCTCACCCTGCTCCATGATGCCTGTCCCTCCAGCCCAATAAGCTGCTCGGCTGGTTACAGAATAGGGTGCATTTGTTCAGTTGGGTCCTAAATTGAAGAAAACTTACAGACCCCCCCAAACCGTTTGCTTCGTCTTCACTCAAAATTATTTGATCACCTCCACTGAGGCATACTTGCCACAATGTCGTGGTTTTGGCCAGATTGACCAATGATGAGATGTTCTCCCCTACCTCTGTCTCCAAGGAGGGGCAGGAGAAAGATAAAGAGCTTTATCAAGTATTCACTTTGTTTCACCTGCTTTTCTGCTATACCTCTCTTGCAAATTTGCCAATTTCAAGAGATCCCAGGGGATGGTTGTCTAGGTATGTTGCAGATGAGCACTCTGAGGTCCCACAGCTCTTTCTGTTTTAACAATGGGTCTGGTTTCATATTCAAGATGATTTGTGGGGAACAAAGGATTGTGTTCTGGTGCACTAGGATCGGGACCATCCTAGATGTCTCCATCAGAATATTCAGGGGATACCGTCAGTTTTGTAATCTGTATGATGGCAGGGGGGCAGGGAGCTTGTACAAGCATCGTTTCCATCTTTTCTCCCAACTTTTGTCTATTTTTCCTTTTCTTTCTGTAATTGTTTTTTAACTGTTCAGTTTTTGAAGACAGTTACAACTCAGTTGCCTTCCTACAATCTATTTCTTTCTCTAGGTCCTGCTCCTTCATATTCTGTACTCCCTTTCTTGATGTGCAGCTTCTAAACAGGTAGAATCATAGTTTAGGTTGGAGGGGACCTCTAAAGGTCATCTAGTCCAATGCACTTGCAATGAGCAGGGATATCTTCAAGTAGATTAGGTTGCTTAGAGCCCCATCCAACCTGACCTTGAATGTTTCCAGGGATAGGGCATCTACCACCTCTCCGGGCAACCTATTCCAGTGTTTCACGACCCTTATTGTAAAAATTTTCCTCCTTATATCTAGTCTAAGTCTACCCACTTTTAGTTTAAAACCATTACCCCTCATCCTGTCACTACACTCCTTGATGAAGAGTCCCTTCCTGTCTTTCCTGTAGGTCCCCTTTAAGGACCGAAAGGCTGCAATAAGGTCTCCCCAGATTCTTCTCCTCTCCTGGGTGAACAACCCCAACTCTCTCAGCCTGTCCTCATAGGAGAGGTGCTCCAGCCCTCCGATCATTTTTGTGCCCCTCCTCTGGTACCTAACATCTTCAAGGTAACTCCTTTCCCTTTTCCCTCCTTTGTGTAGCCCCTAATTGCTTTTCAACAACTTCTGAATTATGCCAATTGTCATGAGCCAATTCTTCTGAGAAGTTGTGACTCAGAGTCACTCCATGCTTCTGTAAATAATCAGTGACTTGATTATTTGCTGCATAAAGGACAGGGTCATGAGCCCATTCCTCTGAGAATTTGGACTCGGATTCAATTCATTCCTCCATAAATAGCTGATGATGCTACTTGCCATCCTGACGACTACAACACCCAGTAACACACACAGACTGCCAGAAATAAAGTAGAATTTTCTTTTTTGCCTTCTTTTTTCTCTCCAGAGCTTTGATCCTCCACTTTTTGAAAATGGGAAATACAAGAATAATGTTCAAAAGAGAATTGTAAAGCATTTGGCTAAAATGGAGAAAACATTAGTTAATGCCTACGTTATTTGCAGTATAGCCTCAACAGCCAATGTGCCAGATTGAAATAGCTCTCACTGGGAGGCAGTAGGACTGTCTGGGCTCTGAAAAGATTCCACAGTCTTTCATGATGTTGATCAGTTCTGAAAATAGGTTGATTGAACTAAAAATAATGTCTTGCCTGGGCAGTACTTGGCATCGTTCAATGCATTTAGTTTATGAAGGAAAGAGAGGAGGAGGATGTACAAGGAAAGAGAAAGTCTGTCCAGTGGTGCTGCAAGACAAAAATTCCCAAGCCTTTGTAATTTGGTTGTGAGATGTGACACAACTGTTGCACACCCAGGCACCACCACCTGACATCGTGACTGTCCCTGCAGCTGCAGCACATTTTGCAATAATTGGAGTAATTTCTTGCAAGCTCTATAACACACCTAGAAGCTTAAAGTGCTACGCAGTTCACCTCCTATGAGCAGCTTCCACTAACTGTTCCTTATGCTGCAGTTGTAAAACAAACAAAGAAACAAACAAAAAACCAAAATATGTAAGGAGATAAGCATGCGAATTGTAGGCACTGTTTTACCCTAATGACTCTGTATTGATCCAGCGCCTTAAAAAGAGTTTGAAACTGTCACCTTCTCTTCTGGGTTAAACGTAAAACTAAAGCTGAGCTTTCCTGTCTGTTGCAATTATCTATTTCTTGGCTTTTTATTGGTAGAAATATTGACCAAGACCTGAGCTCTTACAGTTAATTCCGTGTAGATGTGTAACTTCTGTTTGAATAAAGCCAGAGCTAACTTGAATTGTTTTGTACTGGTGGTGTATTGGCTCTTAGATAGTTGCTGTGTTCATAGTTCCCAGAGGGATTTTGATTGAGTAGTCGTCCATGCCACTCTGCTGTATTGGCATTCTAATATATTTAAGGTAAAGAATTAATTCTAAACGTAAGAGCACTGTTATATAAGATCCAGGTACGCTAATCCATTTTCAAGATGAAAATTGAACCTGAAGCCAAGTCCTTAATTGGCACTGCTGTTTCCCCAGCGCTGCTGAAATTAAGCACAATTCAGTGGTCTTTTTCAGCAGAGAAATCTCTGTTGTTACATCTTCTTCCTATTTTGCTCATTATAAGCATTGTTTTAGTCCCCTCCGTTACTGTATGCTCCTCTAAGTTAATTTAAAGGGACTGACTAGCACTGAACAGTGTAAATCCAGATGATGTTTCAGGTTTTGTTGTGACCCAATTGGTTGACCTTGCCTCAACCCAGTTTCTCTTTCTGACATCGAGAAAATTCATTTACTTTGCATGTCAGTGCTATGGGTTGCCTTTGTGGAGGGGAAAAAAAAAATGGTGCACGATAGGAAAGAAGCATGGTAGCCTCAGTTCTTAATCTAAACATCAAAAAAGAAATTCCATCAATGGCATAAAGAAATTGTAGCTCCACATAGAAGCAATGCCTATGTAAGGATAAATTTGGAAAAGGTGTGGCAAAATCTGAACTAAAACTACCAAAAGAGTTATAAGGCTTTATAAAAATATTAGATGTAAGAAAATATGAAAGGTATTGTAGGATATTATTGGTATAAGTGAACATATAACAAATGGAGAGAAGATGAAGTATTCCTTGACCGTATTCTATTAATCTTCACCAAAAAGTGAATTATTGGACTACTCTTTTATTTAATAACAAAAAAAATATATTCAGGCAAGAATAATGGAAAATGAGTTAACACAAGTGTATATAAACTTTGTATTTATCGCATCCTGATATTCTGGATGTTGTTAAGTAATAGGAACTGTTAATGTTGGCGAACTTGCAGAGATTAAGGATTAACAGTGGGTGGAGCATTTTGTTTCTGTCTGGGTCGTGGGGAAGTTTGAACAAGTATCAAAGTTCTGATAACAGGAAAAAAAAATGAAGGTGAAATCCCCAAAGGATTGTAGTGTTGGTTATTACACTGAGGGCTGTGATCAGTGTTTTTGTTGCTCACTGTAGGTGAGACAAGTTGTTACTGGTTTTATGTGCTGCTTAAAGACACCGGGAATATGATATTAAGAATAACAGAACAGTGGAAAAATAACGTCATGGATGCTTTTTGCTAATAGTTCCTAGGAGTAACTAGAGGGCAAGCGGGCAGAAGGCCCTCTGAAGGTCCTTAATTCTATTTCAGAAAATCAGTGCTTGTGCTAGATGATTAGTTGGATTCTTATGAAATCCTGCATTTCTAGGCTATTAATAAAGAAAAGTAAATGGTGCTACTCTGGGGGTATGGATATTGGATAAATCTTACGTATTTTGCTAAGTCTCTAAAGTTGCCACGTATGATCATTATCATTCTCTTAACTATAATTTTTCAGGTGGACGTCCCTTGGTGGTGTAGACATTGCTAATTAAAACAGCCTTGACTAATGTTTGTGTAAAATCTATTAGTTTAATAACAGCACAAAAATGTAATAATGGCAGTAATAACGTATCATGCTGATTAAATGCTTTTTAATCTTTAGATTATTTCACTATCATTTACACTCTCCTCTTACTACTTTTTCTACGACTGCTATTATGAATGCCTCTGTTAACCCTTTAACTCATACCAAACTTGCCGAAATGTTTGTGAAATCTTAAAATGTTTTTACATAAGATTATCCAGATCTTCATGTTTAGTAGTGACGGCTTTGGCCACTGATTGAGAATGAGCTACGAGACGAAGTATTTTGTAGGACTTCATCTTTCGACTGCAGGTTTGTTTCGTAAAACCATTATACTCTTCCTCTTCCCAGGGCTGTGTTCTGTGATGCTCTGTTCTTAAATCTCAGCCTTGGGAAGAGGGTCTGCTACCCAAGAGTATAGGTGTGGGTAGGTCCTGCAGATGACGACATGGAAATATCTAGCTGCTGAGATCATCTACATACTATGAATATATGGTATATGGAAGCATGTACAGTATATACAAGCAATGATCACTAGAATGAAAATATTACAAATTTGAGAGAGGAAAAAATGAAAGTAAATCAGAAAACCCCTCACTACTAAACATCTGTGAAACAAAGCTTAACTATATAGTCCAAGGCTGAGAGGCTGCATCAAACTGCTACATTCTTAGACGGAATAAGTTATCTTTTACCTGATCCTGAATGAATTTGGAAGTTTTTTAATAGGAGACGTAGTTTGGTGAGGGAAAAAGCTACAGTTATCTGGCTTAGAAATGTAAAGATTATTTTACTGCGTTTCATATGATGCTTTTCTCTACTCCCTGTGAACCCATATATGACTTTTGGACAACTGGAAGTCATCAAACTAGGCTGGGTGTTATTGAGAATGTCTTAAACAGAAGAATTAAGCAGTAGTTATGTATTTATTTTTTTTCTTTTTTTTTCCCCTCATCTTATATTCCAAGAAGTTGCCTATTGTCTCACCACCTAGCTTTTTTCCACCTGTTTAAGGAATGCATATTTCTATAGGACTATGGTAGTGAAAGGAAGGCAATTTGCTTTGGCAGGTTCTGTAAGAAGAGTCTTCATTGCCGAAAAGCCATGCAACTTTTAGGCAAGCACTCTGCTTGCTTTCTGCCAACACTGCCTGGCCAGCCTTACTTGCTTTTCACATATGAGATATATTAAAGAGTTCCACTACAGCACATTGGCTTTATAATTTGCTTCTCAAATAGAAGTCTTTGCTTCTAAACTTGTGCTTTGTCATCACACTGATTTCTAGTCCTCGGTGCACAGTTGTCAAGGAGCTGAGCCCAAACCAGCCCCTTTTAATTGGCCAAGAAATGAGAGTCACTGCGCACCTTCTGAGAGGAGCAAATGGTTTTCCGGGTAGCTGGCAGGACTGAACTGTCAATGAAAAATAATTTGCATACCCTGTTACCAACCTGTAGATGTAGCTCTGTATTTTGTACTTTTTTAAGCTTCTAACATTTATTCTCATTTGCATAACTCCAAAATTATGAAGGGTAAGATTTGTTAAAAGTCCAGATTACTGATGTGTGCCTGAAAATTACCAGAACGAGGTGATTCTTTTGAGATGTTTCTAATAATTTAAGTTGAACTGTTGCATTTTGTATCTATATTTCTCACATGGTACGCCAGGCTAAACTTGGCCGTGTATGCTTACGGCCAATCTGCATAGGTAAATGCAATATGTCAGAATCACTGTTGCATGAAGGGCTGCCAAAACTGGTTGGCCAAGACATGCTACCCTCACTCTTTCTATGAGCACCTGCATGCCATCACTTTCTTTGTAATTATGTGATGAGGTTTTAGCTACTAAGTGGACAACTTAGACGACCAAACAGATTGTCTCACTGCATTCACCCTCTGTAGTTATTTTCTCTCAGTTTTGATGGGTTTAAAATTACTCAAAGCTTCTAAGCCACTTTTTTCCCCCTCAGTATTAAGCATCGCCATCTGTAGGATGGTTGAGGACTGGTTCGTAGGGGGTCACAAAGAGTAAAAAGCCCAAGTCTAACAATAATTCAGGAATCTGCAGGAATAGGATCACTTATCAAAAATGTTTGAAATTTCCTGCTGACAGCAAGGAACATTCTACAACACTGACTGGAAATGTTTTGATATTTTAGGGTAAGCAAGAAATAAAACTTACTAACCATGTTAACTAGAAGATATTTGCTTACAGGTGCAAGAGGCAGAATTTTTTAAAATCAGTCTTATTTTCTACTAGAGGAAATGTTGAACTCTCTGAAGCTTCTGTCAGAACAGTAGGAATGAACTGGATCTCATAAATTGTACTATATCAATCTATAGAGATTCTTCATTTTCCCCAGAGTCTACTCCACTGTTAAATTAATTTCACCGTAAGAGTCTATTTTTCAGCCTACCTGTTTCTTTTCTTCATGTATTCCCCGAAACAAATACTGAAAAGGAACAAAGGGAGGTACCCTAGGATATAATCTACAAGGTTTCCTTCAAAACCTTCTACCATCAGTATTCAAGGAAAATGTGATTTTTTTTCATTAGAAAAATGGGGGGGGTTGGCCAAGATTCTGTTTTATTTTAGAGTATTTGTGAAAAGTCTTTTTGGTTGAAACTGGGAAGGAATGCTTTCTGAAAAGCAAAAACTTTGCTCCTGGCAGAACAAAATAAAACAGAAATAATAAAGAAACTCCCTGCAGCTCAAGTAACTTTTTACCTATGAGCGAAATATATTCTTGACTCTCATAAAATGTTAATAGCACGTTCACTCTCACAAATAAGGATTTGATTATGCAGGTTTTTTTAATGAAATTGTAGCATGTTCCTGTAAATTGCCCAGCTGAGATTTTACATTTTCATATATTACCACAGCATGAATACCGAAAAACTGCCAATCATTTAACCTCATGTTTTGTTTTGTTTTGTTTTGTCTTGTTTTGTTGTTTTTTTGTCTCCCCAGAAATAAATTTCTTTATTGCAAGAAATCATGATTATTAATTGATGCAGAAAGCAAACGGGCTGATGTTCCACTGGGTGTTCTGAACAACATGTAAGTGTAATACATTTACCGTAACATTGATTACATGTTCTGTTTAGCTAGTGATTATGATTTGACTTTATCAAAGAAACCATTGGTTAGAGATGTTCCTTAATTTGTTTTTATCACAGCAGCCGATAAGGCAATATGACAGATTGTGCCTGAGGTCATACCTCTCTGAAGGTATTTTTGTCCCCTTGTTTTACTCTGCACATTAATCTTCGTCAGACTCTGCTACACATTCATAACCTTCGCTCAGGAAAATCCATAGCAACACAAGTCAAGATTAATGGTAATTGATAACAAAGCTCTAAAAACAAATTATACAGGGCCTACCTGGTCGGCAAAATGACCTGACACTAGATAAACGTCTTTATTTGTTAGCCTCCCCCAAAATAGCAGTATTGTGACCTTTTATAGTAGGAACTGCAAAAACAAGACTACACAATGGCTGACAGCAATGTAAACTCTGATTAAAATCTTCAGTTTTGAGAAGACACTAAGTAATATTAATGACCTTCTCAGACTTAATGCACTAGTACACAAGGGAAGGCAAAAAAGGACATTTATTCTTTCTCACAGCAATATGTACTGAGTGTCGTTGCTGTTCAGTAAAAATACTGGTTTTGATAGTGCTAGTGGGACGATGATCTTAAATTTTCTTCTGTTTATGTTTTATTTCATTGCCATGAGCATGTATTGCCTGATAAAGGTCCAGTTCTTGAGAGTGATGTTGGATCTCTGAGTATTCATTTGACTTGTGAAAGGCTAATTGATCCAGCTTTGTTCGTGGTGGTGTTTCAGTCTTTTCTGCGCACAGACATTCGTGAGGATGATTTTATTGGCTCCACTATGTGGGGAATGAATATCTGTCATTCAAATAGTCATGCACTTGCATAGGAGGAGGATTTTGAGGATGATTTTTGTCGCTCTTTTTAGAAAAGCTCCAGTCCAAGAGAAGAAATTATATCAGCTGACTGGGGTGGTGTTTTATATATAGCGACTAGTGAGAGCCTAAGCGTGAGGTTTGCCACACAGCCACTCAGCTTGGTTCATGTGAACTTTCTTAACAACTCTAAGTAATAAATTACTTAATAAAAGATGGTCTTTTTGCAAATAACTTATCAGTTAAAGAAAAGAGTCGTTTGAATGTGTCTGTTTAACTGTAGAGTAGGGCAGAGGTTCCCAAACTGGGATCTAAAAGGTCTGCAATGGGAACTGCAGTGTCATCTGTTTTCTCTGCTGAAAGACTGGCAATAAGAAGATGCAAAAGTGGTCAAAAAATTGGAGGTATGGTGTCAAAGTTCTTGTTGTAGCTAGGAAGATAACACACGTATTTGTAGCTTCATGCAGGATTGTACCGGGGAAAAATGAAATCACCAGTCATCCCTCACCAATGTCTATATATTTTTTTGTTGTTGTTCATAAATACTTTCAGTGTTACGATCACATGATTTAAGATTAAATTTTTGTTGTTAGGAAGAGACTTTTCTTTGATGCACTGTGGAGATGAATACTTTTCCTTGATGTGCTCATTAGATTTTGTGATAAAGAGATCAATTTGAAATAAAATTTAAACGAATTACTACCATCATATTGTCCAGACAAAAAATTAGATTGCAGTTGGCCTAATATTACCGTGTCGCTATCGGCTGTAGCTGAGCAGGAAGCTTCATCTTTCCGTGTATGACATCCCATCATTTACATTTCCTGCTATTACAGCCCTTGTAACTTTATGATGCCCAGTTCTTCTCCCTGCTTTCTGGAAGGTGCTGACTCCTAGTCCCTGTTTCTGTAAAAGGGTGGCAAAAGGTGCACTGCACAGAGCACTAGTAGGGTTATAAGTGACTCAGTTAAGTTTCCTTAAGTATAAATTATCTTAAGTATAAGTTACCTTAACAAGGTAACTCAACACGTGTGCGGCGGGTGGTTGCTTTTCAGCACATTTGGCAATCAAAGGTATTCCGGCAGCAACGGGGCGATGCTGC
Organism: Rhinoptilus africanus; assembly: GCA_013400135.1. NCBI lineage: Eukaryota > Metazoa > Chordata > Aves > Charadriiformes > Glareolidae > Rhinoptilus > Rhinoptilus africanus. Next base: position 454,212 of record VXBO01010047.1, read on the forward strand.
TACTGGTGAGAACTGATCCGCATTTTTTTCGAGAAAATTGTTTCACATGAAAAAATGCAAATTGGTGGAAACTAAAATGTATGTCCTCTGTCTATTATCACAGCAGCCCCCATGATAACTTTTAGTGACACCAATGCTTTTGCAATATAGAATCATAGAATCATAGAATCCTAGAGTTGGAAGGGACCTTAGTAGATCATCTAGTCCCACCCCCTGCCAGAGCAGGGTCACCTTACAGCAGGTTACACAGGAACGCCTCCAGGCGGGTTTGGGATGTCTCCAGAGACGGAGACTCCNGCGAGAAGCCGATTAAATGCAGCTCTATAACAAAAGCTGTCTGCCACAAAGCCTGGAGTGTAGAATTTGGGCTGTGCTCCTTAATGTGCTGGTTTGGTGCTAGGCTCTCCCAGTATGAAGAGATATCAAGCCCTAGTAGTTCCTGTGTCCCCTGCTCTGGGTGACCCTGCTCTGGCAGGAGGTTGGACTAGATGATCTCCAGAGGGCACTTCCAACCCCTGCCATTCTGTGATTCTATGAAAGTGGTGGTCCCCTACTGATGCCCTGCAGTGTAATGTGGGTGTTTGGCAGCCCTGGAAACCCACATCATGGAATCATGGAATTTCAAAGTTGGAAGGGACCTCTAGAGATCATGTAGTCCAACCCCCCTGCCAAAGCAGGATTGCCCAGAGCACATCACTCACGGCTGCATCCACTGGCGCTTGAAAGTCTCCAGGGAAGGGGACTCCACACCCTCCCTGGGCAGCCTGTCCCAGTGCAGCTCAAAGGGTGACTGGTGGCCCTGGTGTAGGTCTGAGACAGGGACCCTGAAGGTGCGGGAGATGAGGTTGGAGCTAGAGGTCTCAGTGCTTTGAGAAGGCTTCTCCTGCACAGGCTTCACTTCTCGGGTTAAATTAAGCCCAATTCAGTCTATGAGATTTTTGAGTACTGACACTGCATTGAGGGTCCATAAACCTGAGTCAGCTCCTGATATTTTTCTGATGCTTCCGTACTGTCTTCAATGACTTCTTGATTCAGCGAGTTAAGTGTTTTTACAAAATACCATTATTTCATGGAAGAGCAATTCTGTGTTAGGAGCTTTATTGCTGTGTAACTTGGGGGGAAAAAAACCTCATCATCTGAGTAGTGCTGATAATAATCCAGGTATATATTATTTTTTAAGGGGTTTTATGTGTATAGTGTTCTTCAGCTGAAAACCTGCTTGTGAATGATTAATTTATTTCTTTCTCTTGTTAAAGAATTGGCTGCTAACTGGAAGCATTTTATGCTGCATAGTTACTTGAAGCACTGTTATTTTCAATTCAACAGAAAACCTCTCTAAGAGCAGAGAAATGAGTGACAATATGTTAGGGGCCTGTGTATCAAAAAATGCACAGCTTCAGCTTGCATGCAAAAAAATATCAATTAGCTGTGATAATAGTAATTAGATTTCAATCAGTATGCTCCTTGTTATTAATCCATTTTTCTCCTTTCATTTGAAGAGGTCCTAATAACATGTTAGGCAAATCATACTCTTTAAAAACTTACTTGAGATAAAAATGTTTTTGAATCCTTGCAATTTCAGGAATGCATTTTGTAATAATAATAATATGTTCCCGTGCTGCCAATGTATCAGTGCATACTTGTAAGTGTGCACAATGTTGTGCTTTTGGTTTTGTTCCAAGTTTACTGTTATGAATGGAATTACTCTTCCTATTTAAGCAAATTTTTGAGGGAACTGTGGGAGGTACTCTAAGAACATTGACTTTGAAGGCTTTTAAATTATAAGTGATGATTATTAGTATGTAGGGATGAAGTACTACGGTAAACTTTTTCCCTTGGGGAAAAAGGGGTGGGGTCTTAAGTAATTTTAAGTCATTGATGTTTCATCAGTTTCAATTACTGCCGGAAGTTGTGGAATGTGTAGTGTGTGTGCTCAGGCAAGCACTCCTGTGTGCATTCTGCACAGCAGAACTTCCATACGGGTTAGTGCTATTAGAGTGTCAACTGAATATCTTTATGAAGCTTCTTCCTAGTAGCCACCTTTTGTGATACATAGAAAGACACTGATCTTATATAGGAGGGCTTTTGGTTGGCTACTGTGATTATCTTTTGTGGTCCCTATGGCCAGCTTAAAGAAAAAAAGACTTTATTGTCCATTATGCTGATAAATTACTGCTAATTTAGTATCACGTTTTCATTTCTTCTTCTGCTTTTGGTCTGGCTGTGGCAATTTTTAACTACCTAATAACCCTTTCGGGGGGGGGGGGAAGGAAAACAACACTACTGCATTTGTATTTATTTATTTTGTTGAAGTATAGCCAGACGTCCATTACTTGGTAGTCTGGAAAGTTCAGCACTGTACCTGTTCCGTTAGAGAGTCCAGGCCGGGTTCAATGGCAATGGCTCCTCCGTCTTTAGTGTCTACAACGTATGGCCCCAACATGCTCATGATCTGGTACACAAGATGCTTGTGCAAGATGTGTGTAGACAAAGGATTGGTATAATATTATCCAGGCTTCCCGAGGCCAATACAAAGCATACATGGTCTCCGACAGCCCTTTTTATACAGTGATCAAAATTTACCAGACTACGCTTGCATCCTTTTCAGGGATGTACATTCCATCCCTATCACAAACCATGAACTCACCTTACTTTCAGTAAATGTCTGCTTTATGTCATTTTCTTTCTGTTATTTTGAAGTTTTTTTTGGTTATTTTGATACTTTCTATCTGGCGTCTTTTTTTGGAAGGCACTTCATATATTATTCACAGCTTCTGTGGGGCCTACTTTGACTAATGCTTTTATCAGCTGTATCTGTATAGTACTAAATTCTAATCAATTCTCCAGCAAAACCTACAACCACTAAAATATCACTCAAGAATGAAATAAAAATATTCATAGAATACGGGCCAAATCTGGTGCTGTCAGTGAATTCTAGGAAGTTTATAAAAATGTCAAAACCAATAGCGTCATATTTTGAGATGGAAGAGGGGCTTCAGATTTGTTTTTTTTCTATCCAAAATAATCAAGGCAACATTCTTGATTTTCACCACGACAGAAATTACGCAGCTTACAATCCTTTACGTGGTGATGATCTCTGTGGAGTATTGAGAGAGAAACATACATTTTTCAAGAAAAGCTACAGTTTCTTTTTCAAGAGTGTTCCTAAAGGAAACTGTCTGAAGAAGGAGAGCTTTTTCATCTGGTCAGCACTATCAATAGCTTGGTTTTGTCTCTCTACTGCAACTCTTCACCTTGGGCTCCTCAGCAGAGGAGACCACAGCAGGAGCTGCAAGGTCTTGGCTGTCCGCTGACCCTGAAGTCTTTTCTGCTAAAAGTTTATTCATGTATTTTGTGATTTCAAACTTCTGTATTTCATTCAAAGATAGCCTGGCTTCTTCCTGCTTGTTTACAGTATTATGAAAAACACTTTTAATTTCTTTTTCCTCCCCAAAACTACAACTGTTTCTCTCCAATTGGCTTATTATGGTGCTTATTACCAAGGAGGTTTCCAAATGAACAGCTTCGCTTTCTTTTGCGGACACAGCAGTAGTTTGCTTCTGAGCTTGGTCAGGACTGACTGAAGGGAACATGAGATTTAAGTAGTCAGTTGCAAATGTTCCCCTGAAGAAACCTTCATCCCTTCCTTGATTCATCGCATGAGAGTTTACCAGTTAAACACTTGAGACAGCTGATGTGTGGTAATTATTATGATATGAAAGAATCAACAGGACTAATAATTTCCAGGACATTTAGGATTATGTTCAGTTTAGTTAATATAAATATCTGAAAGTGTCTAAGCTTTAAGTACATAGTATCCTTCTGTATGAGAGAACGGAAACTGAGTTCTCCAAGGGTGTCCTACATGAGTTTTTAAGACAGGTATGATGAATTGTCCCATAAAAACGGGTATTTTTTTTTCCCATTAATTTTAAGGAGAATCTACAGAGACTATTTCAGACTTAAGCAGCATACTTTAGATATTCAAATTTAAATAGGAAATCCCATCCTTTGTGGAAAGCGAATTTTGGTTTACATTGGTAACACCGAACTCAGTATAAAAAAACCCCTTTCTACCTTGTCATCTACCAGATCACTTAGTTTTCCAGGTTTGGCCTGTGAGTTAATTTATTGTGGCACCTTGTGTACAGAATGTGAATGAATGTCGAAAGGTGCTTTTTCTTTTGCGCTTCAAGGTATAAACTATGAAAAAAAATCACCGCATTTTATTATGGTATGATAATTATTCCCAGAGAGTGGCACTACTAGTTCTGCAGAGCTAGTTTCAAACTGAACCGGTCTTGCCTCTTCAAATATGTGCTGTCAGTTAAGCCCCTGCAATGCCATGGGGACCTCGTCTCTGTGTTACTTCAATCAAGGAGTTTTGCTGTGGGTTTTCCTCATCTGCCCCCCATCTTTCACTTTGTTGCAGAATGACACCATCCTCATACTTTGAATCTTGGTGCTCTAGTTCTCATGCTCTGAGTTTGCAAGCATATTCTGGTCTGGGAGCATGGAATTATCAGTGCAAAATGTAAAGCTTTTAGGGATATTCTACCGGTATTGTTTTAGAAAGAAAATATACTCAATTTTTTTCGGGCTTTCATGTAGGTCACTTAAAAGTAGGCTGTCCACAGAACTTGCAAATATTTCTGGTTGTTTTTGTGCATAGGAAAAGCATTCAGACGATGGAAAAATGTGATATTTTAAGCATGTTCTCTATATGATTCTGTTAAATTAGTCAGTGGTACATCTGTAGTTTCCTGACAAAAAGCCCCCATGCTTACGAGATTAGCAGAGGACCTGGATGTATCCATTGATGTACTGGGCTTATAAAAATGTTTCAAGCAGTAATGTTGTTCCCCCGAAAATATAGCTAATATTATTAGATATGGGAGCCCCTTCGACACGTCCAGGCCAGGAAATGACAGAATAAAAAAAAGTCTTTGATTAAATTATATCAAGACCACATTTGGTTCAGTCTGTTTATCATAAATCTACATGCATATCAAACACAGTTGAAGATCCAGCAATATTTATTTACATGTTTAAATTACATTAACTATAATACTCTTAATTAAAAATATTTACATTTCTAAGATGCTGTCATCCTCAGCAGCCTAGTACACTGTGCATTATGTATACTATGGATCATGTGTGAAATACAACCCTATTCACCAAAATGAAAGGTCTGTTGACTCATTTGTATGCTTTCAGCTATCAGACTGCAGGTCTCTGACGGTGAAGTTACTATGAAAGTTGTTTTGTGACCAATTTGAAGGTCCCTTTGGAGCAGAAGTAAGAATGTATCCTGTGCATCACCAGTTGTAAATTTAAAATGTTGGCATGATTGGTGCTGATCAGTTAGTTGAAGGTTCTTAAGTTATATCCTAAATATTGACAAATGCCACAGTATTTTCATAATGTCCTTAAAGCTTTGTTATATTTACATAAATGTTATAACCACCTTCAGAAGACGAAAAATAAAACCGTGCAATCTACTTTTACTCTCCCTGACTGCCCTTTAAAATACCAGAACAATAATTCTAGGTTTGAATTCCCCATCGGAGTGTCCTTGGTTTTGCAGAGAAGCTTGAAGGAACATTTAGCTACAGAGGTTTTTTTTGTTAATGGTCCTGTGATCTCTTGGACCAAGGAATGAAAAGCTCTCACGCGTGCCTGAAAACTAAGAAAATACCATGGTTTTGTATATGCTTGTTACAGGCTCTTTTTCTGTTTAAGTTTGAGACACTGGAGCAGGTTGCCCGGAGAAGTTGTTATTGCCCTGTCTCTGGAAGTGTTCAAGACCAGGCTGGATGCGGCTTTGAGCAGCCTGGGCTGGTGGGAAGTGTCCCTGCCCATGGCAGGGGATTGGAACTAGATGATCTTCAAGGTCCCTTCCAACTTGAACCATTTAATGGTTCTATGAAGTTTCCTTGGTTGCAGACTCAGCGAGTACTCGGAGAGTACTAGAAAACTTGCCGCCTCTCCCTTGTTTTCAGAGTTGATGTGGTCTGGGGCAGACGCATGGGGCTGCTGCCACACAGCTGGTGGTTTGACCCCTGGCAGAGCAAAGTTTGGGGGTTTGACCCCACTGGCTGGGCAAAGTGTGGGGCTCTGAAAGGCGGCAGTTTGGTTTGGCGGTGAGGCGTATGCCAAGACCATAGACGTCATGGTCCTGCTTGGAAGGAAAATTTTGATAGAAAATATTACAATACTTCAAATGCTCTACAACAAAGAGACATAAGGGAGTTGCACTTTTCACCAGTAGCGAAAAGTAGTGTTTGAAATTCCCTGGTTTTGAGGTATTAATATCAAAACAACTGTTGTCTTTGTGCTTTGTTGTTGTTGCAGCTGTTTTACTGGCGTCCCGCCAGTCCTTGGTTTTGTTGAAGTTTCAATCTGTTAAAATTCTTCTGCTTGGTAAATATTCCAAACTCCTTTATTAGAACAAAAGCCAGATACTCTTGTGATTTTTATGAGGTATGTCTTGCGTTTGTTGTTAGGTAAACAAAGGGGCACAATTAATGGGGTAAAGTTGTATCTATGGTGTGAGGAAAGGATACCAAGATTTTCAGCCATGATTTTCTTCTCTAGAAAACTGCATTATGCCCGAGAATAATTTCCAACCTACTCTCTGCATGTATTTTGTGACCATAGTAACTATTTCTAATGGTTTTCTCATAAACATTATGATAAATATATGCGGTTCATATGATAGTATAGTTTGACATTTGCAGTTATTTTTCTAGCAGATCTGCTTCCCTCAAAGCTAAGATGGGCTGTGATTTATCTATATGTCTGTCTACTTAATCTAAATATCGATGTCATAGAGAAGATGTATCACTTCAGTTCTAGTAATCGATGCCAGTTTTGTTAGAGAACTGTCAGTTCTGTAAACGGAAATACTTAAAATGTAAGGAAAGAGTAATCAATCTTGGATAATGCTGTTTGGCTAATAACCCCTAAGCTTATTTCTTTCTTCACTAAAATGAATTCCAAATCTATTCAGAGTTATGAAATATTAATTTACCAGTATCCTCCCCATCACACACTCGCTCCTGTTCTCCACTCAGTTCTATTTTGTGCTCCTTTATCCCTCTGGATAGATCCTGTTAGCAATCAAACACATCTCTCTGTCTTTCTTCATTTATTCGCAGTTGTGGTTGTCTCTGTACAGATGTATGCATACATTTGTTTTTATGTTTTAAGGCAACATGTCTTGTAACCTGAAAAAACAATACTTTTAAGCAGGCTATGGGCATGACCACATACATCGACCTGAAGAAGCTGTATGCTTTCCTTACATTGAATCCCAATGGAGCGAGGACAGTATGAAGGAAAATAAGATCTAGTAAAAACGCATATTACGAGAAATAGCAGCTGCTTAAGGCTTCATTTGGAATATTAAAATAAATTCTGGTGAAGTAGATTCGTTACTAGGTGATGTAGTTAAAAATACATGGTAAATCACAAACAGTTGGCTAATGAATAAGGCATATGATCAATAAATTAAGTATATATTTTCCTAGTTTCTTCTTGCATTTATCTCCATAAATATGCTATGTAAATGTACAGAGAAAGGCAAATGAGTATTAAAATAGGAAATACCTGAAATTTCATGAGGTGTTCAGTTCAGCACAAAAAAATTAAGTGCTATAATTTGTATGAATCAGCAGGCATTTTATTAAGCAAAGTTTGTTGCCAGCCCCACTTAAGATTAGATCACATAAAACTCCTCATTAGTATCTACCTCACGTGCTATGGCTCTGAAGTCACGGTGGTGGGACCTGTGAGTAGAGTAAGCTGTGAATGCTGTCAAGCAACACAAAGAATAAAGAATAAAATATGGATCTGCAGCAGCCTTTTCCAGTCAGCCTGTGAGCTTTGTGAGAGTCAATAACAATGCCAGGACAGAATGCATTTTTACATCTTAGGAGACAGTCGGTGGAGGCACCCTGTTGTGGATATAGGGATGAATTAAGTAAAAGCAATAAAACACAGCTGACCAAACCCAGAATTATAACAGTGCTAGAGACAGAATAGTCTGTTCTACTGCCCTGATCTGGACTGCGGGAGCTGGACATCTGAATGCAGGTATAATCCTAGCCAGTAGGTATTAGATATTCTTAGGCTCATCTCTTGTATTTTGTCACCTTCAGTTCCATTTTAGATCTTAAAAAAGGTCTCATAAAAATTACCATGTTTCTGTGAGTTTTTGGCAGTTTGATTTGGGGAAACAAAAAAAAAAAGGTAAAAAATTTTAGATAACCTCAGAAAAAAAGGATATTGAAGAAATCTTTCTGAGGATCCTGTGATTCCTCCTAAGGTAACAGTCCAGTTTCAGAGTCCTAGAAGACAGAACTTATCACTTACCAAAAGACTGGATTTTACGCAAGCTTCACAGGCTCTGCATCTCCATTAGAAAGTACTTAGATGTTTTTTCTATTTCATATGCTGTTAACTTGGATAAATGCCTATGTTTCATGCTTCAGTAACTGTACATGTCTTTTAACGCCAATATCCTAGTAAAACAATTGGTAAAAATAGTGGTGTAAAAATGGTGAATGCTGCTTAATTGATATTCCCATGATAAAAATATAGAAAATGTGCAAGACGAGCATTTTATTTCCCATTCACTCTATTAGTACCATTTGGAGCCACTTTTCAAACTTCCATAGAAGCATTCAGCCAGAGAAGCTGAAAATACGAGCACAAACCCTGACTTTCTGCACTCTCTGTGCCCTTTCTGTCAAGCCAGAGTAAATGTTTGTATTTGTTACTCCTCTTTGCATGTTATGAATCAGCAGCAAAAAGGAGAACAGATATAGAAAGATGTCATCCTGGGTGAGCTAGAGTGATTTTTTGTAATCCTTGTATTATATCTTCTATTTTTCTGATGTTATTGTCCTTGTGAGTCCTGAAGCACTTCAAGGAACCACACAAAATAGCTTTGGCACCATGTTGACTCAGTTTTGATGTCACTAACTCCTCCTCCATCTCACAGAAATTCTCTCATGGTATTCTGAACATGACTTTTTCAGTTCCATTTCATTTTCATAAACAGATATCTGAATGCCCAACAAAGTGCAAAAGTCTCTCTTTCTAAGACATAGAGCCAGAAGGCACATAAACAAATAAAATAGACTGAAAATGTCTATCGAGTGACATTAGTGGCAGTTGACCACTCAGATAAAATTCTGGTTGATACAGTGATGATGGAGATGTATTCCACAACATAGCTAGAATGAAATCTGTTTATCTTTACCTCCTTTACGACTTATTCATAGTAATACTACTTATTCATAATAATACTACTTCTTCATAAATGAATATAAGGCCTAGAAAGGGCCTTGTAATCTTCTGCTCTGTTTGAACAGAGTAACTGACGTTTAGAACTGTGATATTTTTAATCTCTTTAGAAAAAAACACATTTCTGAAAAATATTTAAGATTTACAGAAGAAATAGGACATGCTTTACAGAGTGTTAGCTCCTTATCTTTACTGATATTTTGCTGTATTACTGGTTTGTGTAATACTTGCCAGAGGATAATTATTTATCAAAGACTAGCAATTTCCTTGGTATTATCCAAAGAAGACTTTATGCTTCTTGCCGGGATGGCATTGTGGGACTTGTCTTTTCCTGTGTTTAGCTCTGTGCATGCCTTCACATGTTTGTGATCACTGCTGAAGCACAGGTTGTTCCTTCATGTAGAATTAAAAAAAAAAACGAAACAACTTTAAAAATATTCACATGTTCTTTTTCAACATATGATAGACTGTATGTGTGTTTCCTCATAATATCCAGCATCTGTTGAGGTTAAATGTGGCTTGTTGAGCTTATGGTATGCAATTCAGTTAGAGAATCGAGTGGTGGTTTAAGGACAGGCAGGACTGCAGAAGGATCCTGATTTTGTGTCAAGGATACCATCCCACCAATATTTTGACTTCTGCCGGCAGCATAGCTTTATTAACTGCCCCACAAATTTCCTTGCATACAACATAGGAAGAGAGATACATCATCATTCATATATGTAATATTCCTTAACATCTGAACAGATGCCTTTGTTAAAGAGACTTCATATCTGTTTAAATTTACTGCATCAAACTAACTTCATGGGCTGTGAGACATCAAGGTTCTTTCCTAGATTAAAAAAAAAAAAAAAGCAACAGTATGTCCAAAAAGTCACAGTTAATGAATCAATGTCTAAAATTGTATTTTGAAACAGTAAGAGGCTGAGAATCCAGGAGAACTTTAGCTGACATAGATACTAAGGGATTTATAGAAGTCTGATAACAGCATGGTAGCAGCAATTGAATATATTTAAGGAAAAGAATTGGTATCTATCAATATATTGAGAAACTGGTACATTAATTAATCCATAAAATGCTACAGGAATAGTAAGATCTTTATATGGACTTATATCCCATCTCTTGTATTTTTGGATCTAGATATGTGCAGAGGACCTTCACAAAAAATAAGCTTAGAAAAATCAATCTTAGAGGAAGCAGAACTCCAAATGAACGCTTGAAGAATACAGGGACAAAAGAAATAGTAAATAATTTTTGTAGAACACACTATCTGGCTCTGAAGACATAATGTATGACAAGTGATTTGCTGGTTTTCCTTGTAGTTTTTGTGGTTGGTTTTTTTGTTTTTGGTGGTGGTTATTTGGGGTTTTTTGGGTTTGGTTTGGTTTTGTTTTTTACCAATATGGATAATCATAGAATCCCAGGTTGAAGAAACTCCAAGGATCATCTGGTCCAACCTCTCTTGGCCAAAGCACGGACTGGACAAGATGGCCCAGCACCCTGTCCAGCTGAGCCTTAAAAGTGTCCACTGTTGGGGAATCCGCCACTTCACTGGAGAGATTATTGCAAAAGCTGATTGTTCCCATTGTGAAAAATTTTCCTCTTGTGTCCAGTAGGAATCTCCCCAGGAGTAACTTGTATCCATGAGGCATCTTTTCCACGGGAGTCCTTGTACGAAGAGAGTCTCCATTTTCTTTGTACCCACCCTTTAAATACTGGAACATGGTGATAAGGTCTTCCCTAAGCCGCCTTTTTTCAAGGCTGAACAAACCCAGGTCTCTCAGCCTTTCCTCACGTGGCAGGCTTCCCAGTCCTTTGATCATCTTGGTGGCCCTTCTCTGGACCCTCTCCAGCCTGCCCACATCTTTTTTGTGTAGCAGGGACCTAAACTGAACACAGTTTTCTAGGATAATGTTACTTTTGAAATTAAAAATTGAAGGGAGAGCTGACAGGAGTATTTCTTTCCTGATAAGGTTTACTGGGCTTGAGAGCCCTACCCTTGGGAGAACTTTTGTTTTTCAGACAGAGGCTATTGAACGGGAGCCTGATTTTCACAGGACAGATGCAAGGCTTCTGTCTGCTACTGTAGGGAAAAAGCTATAAAACTCAATTTGTCCCTATTGAGGAGTTTTCCTCTGTGCTGCCGTGTGTGCAGCTTCTGAGCAAATCAAACCAACTATTTTTAGTGAATACAAATGTTCCCGCAAACTTTGTTGATGTTACTTTTTAGGTCAGGGAGAATAAACTAAAAAGGGGGCAATGTCAGTAAAAGTCTCGCTGAAAGATCACAGAGAATTAGAGAACATAACTTGAAAACCAGAAAAGTGAAAGCTGATTTCCAAATCAGAGTAGTTTTATTACCAAAAAAAAAGCAAAATGAGAAAAAAAAAATATAAAAAATTTTCTGAGAACACTTTCAGCATTGTCCAGTTTTTGAGTGGTTTCCAGATTTGGGGGAAAAGATTTTTGTTCCTGGAAAACTGTGAATGTCCAAAGCTTTCCACTTCCAGGTTTTCCCAGGGAAATACCTGTAATATTTTATAATATCTTCTCCTTTGTTATTTCTTTGTCTTTCTGAAAGCTTACAGCAATAGGCATGCTGACTTTTTAAAGCGGAGCCTGAAACACACAGAACGTGTAACATCAGTATTAATAGCCTTAGATTCAGGACATTTTCTAATAAATTATAATCCCTGGGAAGATTCAGCTAAATTTTCTGAGATCATTTCTCATTTGGGGGCTTTCAGAAACAGTCCAAGTGATTTATCCTGATACCTATACATGATGCATTACTTATTTTATCGCTGATTAGGCTACCAACACTAATCTGATAAAGGCAGTATTTAATTGTTAGAACAGTATTGAGAGTTGCTGTTTGTTGGTTGTATCCCTGACAAACTGCCTGAACATTACATGTTTCTTTTCCTTGTTCGGTACTTGTGAGCAAGTGATAATCTCTTGCAGGTCAATTGTAAGAGAACCTTCAAAATTACACCAAAAACTGCTGTTGAAAGTAAGTGAAAACACTAATGCTTTTCTACTGGTAAGATAAACTCTTCAGTATTTATATATACCTTCCCCCACCCACCCCGTTAAACAGAAACAGATTGCTTAAGTGTATCTTACAGGCTGCATATTGTTAATAATTAGGGGAAGGTGGTTGAATGTTCAGGGCAGGAGTATAACATTTATGTTTGTGCTGTCAAAAATAATACATGGAGGAACCAAAAAATCTGGTGGTTACAGACTTATTGAAAAGGAAGCTTGAAAGCTAAGAACGGTTCCGGTAATAACGAGCTATACATATTATATGTGACAGCAGTTTGTTAACAAATTATTCATGTAATCAACCTATTATCTTTGCACGTACTCAATAACCTTTGCAGCATATCAAGAAATCTGCGCCGCCTTTACCTCAAGCATTCATAAAGGTGAAAAATTATCTGACATTTTGGTAATGTAGTCTGCATAAAATGTTTGGAGAGAAAAGAAAGGGATGTATACTCCTTTGTGGAGTGAGAGAGGTAGATGCATCAAAAAGTAGTGATTAGAATATCGGGAGGTGGTAAGACACAGGAACAAGTAAATAATTATGTACATTTTTATAGTTTATTTTTTGTTCCTTAGTTTATCTTTTTATGTAAAGCTATGGCATATTGGCAGTTAATTTCGGAAGCCTTTTTAACCACATCTTTGAAATGTTCATGTTTTGCGAGTGCAATGAAAAAAGAATTTCTGATGTTTGAAAATGAATAATTCTTCTTTACTTAAATTTCTTCAGTGGTGCAAAAAGTTGTCAACGACAACCCCTTCAAGAATTTTGTGCTGAAAGCCAAGACAACATCATGGCTTCAAAGATTTTATCTTTTAAAAAGCCTGCATATATTTTGTGTATATGCAAATAACAAATTTGCAATACGCCGGATTTATTTTATGAGTACAAAATTCTTGGTCTGTGCATTATTTGAATTAACCATCAGTTTAAATCCCAGATGACAGAGACCTGAGCCAAAAAACATATGAAAGCACTTGATCAGCTTTAGATAGCAGAAACCAGATAATTTGATAGTCGGAATTCAGCTTTGCTCTAAAGGAGAAAATAGATTCTTAACTGCTCAATTTAGCTACAAACAATTTCTGAATAAAAGACATGGTCCACTCTAAGACTATGAAGTAGAAAAGTATAATACGTTCTCAACTCACCAGGAGATTTCATTAGTGGTTTTGTGATATTTATTATCCTTATCATTCCTCACTTCCCTCAGCTTTAAAAATTAAGATTGTAATTACTGATACTTTATTTATTAGGTACTTTGAGACTAAGAATTGTAGGGAAGCATAAAGACTTGCTATGTACGTTTCAAGTATTCTCCAGCTTCACTCCTCCTTGGCCCCACTACAAACCCATTAGGAATATAAATAAGTTTTTCTCATAGTTTATTATACAGTTTAAGAGACTTGAGTTTCAGCAAATCATTATTTTCCAGCGAGACTCCATTTTAGCAGAACATTTCTGACCAACTATAATTAGACTCTTATTTTATACTATTGCTTATATTTTAACAGAGAACGTACAGCTACTTATTTTTTTGCTTTGTCTCCTTGTTATACTTATCTGATTGCATGGTACAGGTTATGATCAATCATGATTCAAATAGGAATTTAGATTGTTTTCCCAATCCTGTTGCTTTCAGTCTGACAGCTGCTCCCTTGACATCTCCCCAAACTAGTCAGACCTTAGAAGTAAATAATGACAGGCAAACTAAGAACAGCAAGGGATTTATCTCTTCACCCACTGTCTCTCATGCTGACAATCATTTTTCATTCCCAAAGGAGACTGTCAGTTTCTTGGATGACCGCTTATGCTGCTTGGACTGCAGCCGCATTTGTTTTTATTTTCGAGAAGTTCAAGAGATGGCAATGTGAAATGAGTGACCCTTTTCATCCTTCCTCTTGAAAAAGGAAAGAAAATGACAAACTTGTTCCATTTCAGGGTAAACTTAGCATTTTCGCTTCCTTTCTTCAGATGAACACAGTGAAAGAGTTATTCTGTTAAAAATGTTTCAAGTAACTTAATCCAGTGATTTTTTGCGGTACTCAAAATGAGCAAACGTGGCTCCAGAGTATTCGTTCTTGCAAATGCAGTTTGCTGATTTGTTTCATGGGTATTGCTGACCCCTTCAAATAAGAACTGTTGTGAAAATTAGAAATCAAGGAGAAACAAGTCTGTTTTAAGAAAGTAATCATGGGATGTTAATGGATCATTCCTGAACTGAAACCAGAATTCTTTCTCCTCTTACATTTTCGGTGAGAGTGCAGTGCCATCAGACCTACGGAGGTAGTGACATGTATGTGAGTAGAAAATCACAAATACTAGGAACAGAAAATTCTGACTGACCCATCAGTTGATTGTTCAACAAACCTTTAAACAAAATAGATAAATCACTAAATAGTGTCCTTTTTCTTTCCTAGTTATGTATAGAGATAAACAGGCTGCGTGCACATTTCCGGAGAGAGAGTAGAATGAATGAAATGAAATGAAATGAAGTGTCCAGTAGCATTCTCCACAGAGGGGCTGGAAATTAAATTATAAATAAAGCACTTCCATGATGACAGTGCATCCAAAAAATCCTTTGAATTTAGGCCAAACAGTTCTAGAGAAAATGAGGAATTCCTAATGCTTCCTGCCAAAACAACATAAATACATTTCCAAATTATAACCTGTGAGGACAGTTGCATGTTTCTGGTTATGTTATCTGGTGGAAGTATTGTTTACTGTTTGATTACACGAATACCGGTCACAAGTTGTGGTTTTTAACCTTCAACACAAAGAGAAGATATTATGACTATTGATTTTCTGGCCTCGCTTCATGATATTCCTTTTTTTTTTTTCAACTGAAGGTACATGAAATCCACATTTTAGAGTTACCTAAAAAAAAAAAAAATAAAAAGTGGACCACAAATTTCATTGTATTTCATTCAACAAACTTACATAGGAATTAGCATGGCAATAAAATTAAAGCGTGCTTGCATCTTTGTTGCTTTCAGAAATCTCCTCCTTGCATTTCTTTCAGTCCCTTGGGCTATATATTTTATCTCTGCAGATGTAAAGTGTATTTTATTTAATTCCTTTCCAAAGGTATTTAGAGTTCTGAGTTCATTCTTATTAAATAGTATGCTGATTTGGAAGTGTCCTTGTCATTATATGGAAAGCCTTGGTACGAGGTCTGTTTTTTTTTTTCTCAAAGGAAGGTATCTATCTGAAATATTCCTCTCCAATATTCCTGTAGCAGAAGTAGTAAATGTACAGTGTTAGTAATGGATGTTAAACTGAATGGAAAATAGCATTAAGAAGGAAATGCCATTATATTTTGTGCATAGCTAACCCGAATAATCTGTATAATTATAGAAATTACAGAAATCGGGCATTCAGAAAGGGATTAGACATGTAAAGTTAACAATGAGAGTATCTACAATGGCATTAGTGAAGAGCAGATCTCTAGGCATTATGGCATTTATTATTTCAGGACATAAATCAGACACATCCTAGAAATTAGGGATAGATGTGCTTCTTTGGTTAGAGTATAATTATAAAATATTCTAATTTCACTAAGGATGGAATAATGGATCAGCTCAGATTTAACATTGCACTTTCAACATCTTGGATTTTTTAGTATATTGGAGCTATAGAAGTATTGTAATGCCGAAAGCAGCAGAAATAGAATGGGGGAAAATTCTAAACAGGAGAGGAAGAAGCTTCAGTGATGGATGTCTTTGTCTTGGCAGCACAGAGCATCATCTTGGTTTTGGTTAATCGCTGTACAAATTTTATGGTCTATAATTATCTTTAATTATAGGGATACACGACGATTATTATGCTAAAAGGAAGATGATAGTTGTGCACAGTCGAACAACCTTGTAAGCTTTTAGATATCTTTTTATTTTCTGGAAAAGAGTATAGGATTATAATGTTCGTAGGTGTTTCTTCAGTCAGTTTTGGAGCAGTATACATAACAATTATCTCTATTATCAACTTTCATCACTCATTAAACAGAGTGGAGAGCTGGGAAAAATGTCTTGCTTTGGAATGATCTGTCAGTAACTGGCAAAGGCAAAACTGTAGAACAGCAGCAGGAAAAAGATGAGGCTACAAGTGTATTGACGTCTCCAGAGTCATCATCACTCTCCGAACGGTCTGAGGCACCGCTCTATGACTGCTGGGGAGGGTGCTCCTCGGTCACCCAAAATTTACCATCATCCCCTCTCAATCTGGAGTGAATGAGTGGTTTCAAGGTCAGGGAGGAAATACTGTTAGCCCTTGAGAGCCCCAAAACAGGCTTTGGAGGCAAACAGGCTGGAAAAGCAGCAGCACACTGCTCCAGTGTAGATTTGCTGCTCCCTGGGGGAAAGAAACTTCTCTGTGCCTGATGGACCGTACTGAGACCATTCTTAGTGCTGTAAAGTTATTTGATTACACAGCTGGAAATGAGGTGCAAAAGTAGTACACCTAATTTTCCATATTTAAATGAGATACAGGTTTGCTTGTGACAAGCGGGAGTATATCATGGAGTATATTTATGTCTGTCGAAGCTGGTAATGTAATTCCAAGTCATTCTCCTGAGTATTATTTCTCAGAATAGGATTCTTTCTGGAGTCAATTCATCAAACATCAGCTGAAAGGAACATATCAGTGATATGTAATCTGATGATGATTTGCAGTTTTAATAATTGCTCATTTTGTTGATATTTCTTTTTACTAGAGGAGTAGAGTAAGTAAAGGGAAAATGAGAAATTTTATAGTAGTATGATTAATTGTATATTCTTTGAAATATGTATTGTATATATAATATAATTGTATAACTTAGGTACAATTCCTTTAGTATTGAGGTCTGAATGCCTTACAAGAGCTGTAAAATGAAAAGTTGGGAAGACAGAAGTTCCTTTTAGAACCTCTAAGAGGAACTGTGCATTTGTAACGAGATCTGTACGTTTCTATAACTTGCTTTAATATACAGAATAAGTTTATAAATATAGGCTAAACAGAACGGTGCAGGGTAGATGGATGAACACTGAAGAGAAAGAAATCTCAAAACAGCCATTGTCATTACAGTTAATTATTGGTTACCTTACATAAGTAGAATGTTATTAGAAAGCTAAATATGAGTGGGAATTGTGTTCTTATAGAAGATTTTCACTTCACATATAGAGACCGGTGAAAAAATGTTACTAATAATGGTAAGGCCAAGGTCTGAGAATCAAGACATGTGTTCTCCAAAGGTCACTAAATAAGAAATTATTCAGTTCTCTCATTCATTTTGGTGTTTTGCAAACATAGTTTTTAAAGAGGTAGGTGGAATAACAATTATTTACTTCACCTTATATTGAACAGAACAAACGTAAGGAGGTCAAGGACTGGATTTTGTTAAATGGAAGCGTAAATCTGCAGGCAAATTATGATTTTGCCTCCTCAATATTGGTCTTTGAGTGTGATTATATTTAACATTGTTAATAGCTTTGCCATAAAAAATGCTAGTCAGTGTGCTAATGATGTGATGATTACACAGGATTAAAAAAAAAAAAGTCCATCTATTCATCAAAAGACTGATTTAGTATACGGAAATAATCAAGTGATTTTACAAACTAGAGAGGCAGAAATGGGATTGAATTCATTAGCGTAAACTGCCAGTCCTGCACTAGGGTCACAGCATGTAATATTTTTTGCTAAAGCTTTTGGTCAGTTGTGACAGAGAAAGATCTGAGTCAGTGTGAATCATCTAGTACGAGGAAGCCTTTTATCGACATTGGTGAGATCACATATAGAATATTGTACAGTTGTGCCTATCGTGAGCAATAAAACCTAACTATATTTGTCTAAAATCTGGAGTTAAGTCACGACAGTAAGTAGAGGAAAGGAAAGCTTGTTTGTGGTAGGAATCTAAAAGAACTTGGCTTTTTTTTTTCTAGCAAAGATCAAGGGGGGTACATTACAAAGCCAGCACAATTATAAATGATTGTATATTGGTTTTAGATAAGTTTAGGCTGTCAAAACAAAGAACAGTGCTAACTATCAGACCAAGGGGAATAGCTTTTCAAAAAGACTGACACGACAAATTCCAAACCTGAAAGACACGTGTTTTACCTCTTCCTGTGCAGTTTTGGTAAGGGATTACACAGTGTGTTTACTGTGGTAGAACAGGACCATATTGCACAGATCCCTTCCAGTCTCATGTTATTCAATTGAACTACTCTGTTCATTCTTTGCTAAGTAAGGTCATATCAGTAAAGAACATTTTTTTTTTTCATGGTTTTTATTTCTCTGCATGTGAAAAAGAAATTATTTCCCCCCTTATTTAAAATACAAAGAATTGAAAAATAAGGCTACGAAGCAATACACATATAGTTCTACTGATAATAAAAGTCTTCAATCTGGAGACAAGCTATCAAAGAGGTCTTGAATCTCTTTAAGAATTCTCAGAGCTATCAAAGACTTCTGTCTCTTTTTGGTGTTTTTTTTTCTTTTTGGCTGCTATTTATAGTTGGTTTAGTTAATTCACATACTGCCCAGGACAGCTCTAGATGTTTAGTTAGTCTTGGAAAACCTTAAAGTTACAATTTGCATAAACTGCATTCTTCAGAGCTGTTGTATTTGGTTTGCTTTGTTGTAAATACTGTGCTGTATGATGCAATTAAGAATGAAGTCTAAAAGGAGCAGGGTCCAAAAGCTTGAATATTCATTAAGTCTGCATAGACAGACCAATACTATTCTCAGAAAACTGTTAGAAGTGAACTAGTTTTCTATAGTGTCAATGAAAAGCAACAGCTAAATTCAAAACGTAGTAGTGCTGAACTTTGAAAGGAAAAAGTTTCATTTAGATTAAATTACTGCTACTCAGTCGTATCTTCTTTGAATATAGTTAAAGGGATACCCATTGGGGTTGTTGGAGGGATGGGTCCACAAGCACCCTCAAAAATGGAAACTGCTTTCTGCAGAGGTTTTGACTGAAGGAAGCACCTATCTTTTATTTACATGCATCTTCTTTTGCAACTGAAGGTAGGTTAACACTAACTGTCTTTGAAATAGTCAGCGAATATTTGTCCCATCTGGTTGTGACAAATTTTAAATAAATGCTAAAAAGACAGAAATGCTAAACAAAACCGAATAGAATACAAAGTCAGGATACGGAATAAAATCACATAACGCAAAACTACTATTTGGGGAGAGGGCCTCCTTTTAATTTCTATTCATATTAACCATTGTAATTCTGAAAGTTAAGAATGAAGAAAATAAGATTTTAGCCCTAATGGGAAAAACTGTTTTGATGCCATCAAGCTAAGATCCCCAGGAAAGATGAAATATAGTGGGATTGCTGTCCTGGAACTGAATAAAGCCTTTTAGAATGTTCCATGGCGCGTATTGTTTTTAGTATGGATTAGTGATTTTCAAGTATCTAATGTCTAGGCAGAATTAACACTTCCGGAAAGTGAGAGCTTGGTGTAAGAGAACAGAAGCTTGATTTGTTGGGAAATTACACCCCTTTTGCAGAGCTTTTAGCCCCAAGTACTCTGAAGAATTGTCTGTTTCTTGAAGCACTATCTCAGTGTAACAGCTGGATCAAAAACATCTGGAAAAAGAAGAGGTCTTGTGGTTAAAGTATTAAAAGTAATTGAAAAATCTTCAATGCAAAAAAAAAGATCAAGAGACTTAGAGGTACTCAATGCATTTGTTTTATAAATAGGGCAGTGAATTGCCATCACTTAAATAATAGTCTTCAATCAGAGAAGAGGGAAGAGAGTATATTTTGTGGAAACTGTAACATTCATAAGAAAATGTACTAAAAATTTACATGTCAACATGCCAATCTGAAGGATGAACGTATTACTTGATATACAGCAAAGTCCAGCCATCCCCATCAAGCAATCAGTGTTCAGGTATTGCTCATAAGGGTATGAATATTTAGTAATTCTACTGTTTTCTTAAAGTCTTATTTGGTTACTTAATATTTGATGGAGTATTAATGCATTATTTTATTTTTACTTTTCTTTGTTACTCTTTTTTCTTGGCTTATATCAGCATGTCTAAATAGGGCAGCAATTTTGACAATTCTCGCTTCATTGAGTGGGACTTAGATGATTACAGGACCATCAAAAGCAAATCAAATCTTAAAACATTCTGGGCAGTGAAGGGGAAATTTCCAACAGAGGTCGGAAAATACAAATTCAGTAGTATGTTTATACCGTTAAAGTCTCTTCTATTGGTTTCATATTTACGTGATGATTGCAAATTAGAGTAACCAATAGTATCTGCGATACTCAGAGAATAGTGTCTTCCTTTACAAGGGAGATCTGGAAGAGGATGACATATTTAACAGAGAAAAATGAAAAGTGAGAGAGGAATGTGCGTATCTTCTCAAAATGCGGGAAGATACAAGAGCCAGAGCAGGAAGAAAACTATTAAAGCTCAGTGCTGGCAGATAAATAAATGAAGAGATTAAATATGAATCCATTTAGGTGGAATATTTAAAAAATCAGTTCTATATTCTAGCTAGCATAGAGCTAGCTTTCTGGAAAAAGAGAGAATCCTTAACACAGTGCTTGAGAGCTTCTAAGAATTATGACTGTGGTTGCTTGGCAGCAAGAAGCTGGATTAGTTTGCTGACGACACAAAGCTGGGAGGGGTGGCTGACACCCCGGNAGGGGTAACGGGCAGAAACTTGAGCATAGGAAGTTCCACCTAAACATGAGGAGGAACTTCTTTACCTTGAGGGTGGCAGAGCACTGGAACAAGCTGCCCAGGGAGGTGGTGGAGTCTCCGTCTCTGGAGACATTCAAAACCCGCCTGGACGCGTTCCTGTGTAACCTGCTCTAAGGTGGCCCTGCTCTGGCAGGGGGGTTGGACTAGATGATCTACTAAGGTCCCTTCCAACCCTAGGATTCTATGATCCACTGACCTCTACATTCTCAGGTATATTTTTGTTGTCTGCTTGCCTCTCTTACTCTAACTGCTGGCTTCTCAATAGGCAAAATCTCATTGTCCATCTCTGACTGTCTACTTTTCTGAGAGAAAGAGGATTTTTCTTCCTTTTTCCCTGTTCGTATCTCGTATAACTGAAAAAGGAAGGCTACAAAGAGGAGTAAAAACAGCTGTTCTGCTGAGTGCTGTCATTGAAAATATTACAGTTAGGACCAACTTAAATGTGTATTTGATGATGATTTTAAAAGGCCAGGAGTTCTTGGTAGACAGACTGTAGGGAAATTTAAATGTAGGCAAATATAAATATATGGTCAGCCAAGAGGGCATGGCTTGAAAAGAGAATGTGGTGAAGCCTGTGGAGCGGTGGATCTCTATTCCGTATAGGGAGCATCCTGGGAGCATCACATTTTATTAACTTGCTTTTATTCTTGATGTCCAAGTCACTTACATTCAATAAAATTATCAAACTAAAGAAATTAATAGTAGAAATGGATGTAACAAGCTGATAATATATAGAAGTCTTGTATTTCAGGAAAGGGTCGATCTTTAAGGACTTTGCTGATCAGGTAAATAACTGTAAACAATTATTGTGCTGCAGCAAGTCCATTATCCAAAACTGAAGCATAGCTGTTCCTCTGGCGTGATGTATGGCAACTCTTCAATCAAAAATACAAACACTGGAGAGTAGAAAGTGATTAAAAAGACAGGATTGTAACTATATGGTCACCACTGAAGTAGGGATCTAAAAGGGAAAAACTGCTTCAGATCAGTACAAGATATTCTTTTCTTCTACTTGCAGAGATTAATAAGCAAAACTGAAGGAATCCTCAGAGAACCCATTGGTACACAGGGCTGAATTATTTTTCAAATGCTGAAATTCAAATTTCATCTGTTAATAATTCACTTCAGAATACACTTGAAAAGACCTGGGGTGGGGTGAATTTTTACAGCTAATTTTGTTTTTCATTGACAATTCTTTTGAGGGCTATTCAAGTGTTGGACTTTTCAAAGAGGAAAAGGCCATTTTTTAAGGGCTGACCCTGTGTGTTATGGCTCTCTTTCTTGATATTTCCCTTGGAATATTGGAAGATTTGGAGGAGAGCAGGATCCTATATGGTCAAGATTTCATGTTGTGCCTTGCTCATGTTTAACACACTTCAGCTAAACTGAAATCTGCCGAAAGCATGCTTGAATTCAGCAGTACATGAGAAGTAAAATTTTTACTGGTTTTAGTTAATTTGGGACGGCAGAAGCAAAAGTAGAGCTACCAGATGGCTTACATCAAACAAAAGTCTTTCCATAGTAGTTTCTCTGAGATTGAAAAAGAAGATTGAAAAAGTTGACAGCCCTGAAGGCCCTTTGACTGCAGACCAGGTATAGATTATACAAATGCAATGCAAGTTTTTTTAAACCGTCAGCGCACTTCAAACCTGGCCCATTGAAACCTTGTTTATAAATTGAAGAAGCTCCACCTCCACAACCAAATTAATGCAGAGTTTATAAGCGTTTAAGACCAAGTATTCTTCATCCCTCTGGTTTTTCTATTTAAGCATCACTGCAGTCACCAGATGGCTACAGTAGGTTTTTTTTTTTATATAAATGAGGAAACCAACAGGTAAACAGTTGACTGATAGCCTAGAGCTCTTTAGCGTGTTGATTATGTTCTTCTAATGCTGCTGCACACTGTTAGACAATTTGCACTGTTGTTTTGAGGGCTGAATTTGAACTAAGTTTCACTTTTTTGGTTTTCACTGAATTGGTTTAAACAACACACAGAGATACACAAGTCCTTGCCCCTGGCGGCCTTGTTCTATGCACAACTATTCAAAATTTCGAAACTGATTGAAATGAAAAGCATGTCTCTTGTTTGTGTACAATATTTATATATTGGTTTGCATTTGGTATTTGAATTGGTAGCTTATGTTATCTGAGCTTGTCACGTCCCAATCTCAGGAAAGAGGGGGGGTAAGTGACTTCAGATTCATAACTTCTCAACGGTGTGGACTAAGGTGAGATAAATCTCAAGTTCCATATAGAAACATTTATTAGCTTACCAAAATGGTTAGTATANCACGGTCTTCTTTCTTGTGTTTCTTCTTTTGTTTTTCCCCCAGGGGCACTTATTTTCCCCTTTTATGTTTGCTGAATGAGCAGGGTCCACCCCCTTGCTGAGGACAGCCTCCTCTCAGGTTTCTCCCTTCTCCCAGGTGACATGTAGCATGATTTGGGTGGGGAGACGAGAACTGTAGTCACACATGTTTAGCATGATCTCTGTAATCTTCATTAGCATATGCAGGGGGGTGTGCTTTCATATGCATTTCACGGATAATGAAGGAAAAGTCACTTTTTGGACACGATGGCCTTGAGAACTGAGAACTAGCGAGCTCATCACACGAGTGGCAGAACTATCCTGTCTCCACAAGACGGTTCTGCCACGCTTTCTGGCGCCAGAAGTGTTAGTCTCATCAGTTCCTTGAAAACCAGGCCTGTGTTATTTATTTCCTTAAGAGGGTTTGAGGCATTCCAGTGAAGGTTTGCAGGGCCTTCTGCCCCTCCTCAGGAAATTTACGGTCCGTCTCTTGCAGAGCTCAAACAGGAAAATCACAGTTTCTGGCATTGTAAATGTTGACAGTTCTTTACCGATACCAAAAGATGACAGGTAAAGTGCTGTTATAATGGAACTCATACTGGCTGGCATCCGTGTTTCAATTAAATTTTCAGTTCCTTTGAATACTCACCAAGTTAGCAAGATCAATGATTGTAAAGCCAGTCATGGCCCAGTGTAGGTAGAAGAACTACGCTAGGAGATGTTTTAGCCAGCTTTTTTTCAGGCTTTGCTAAAAGAGCTGAGTTTATACTTAAATTCATTATATGAATTCTGACATAATTTATTTAGTCACTGTGTCTTTAAGATGTTAAAAGTGAAAAAAAAAATATTGCTCTAATTTTGGCATTCACTTTTAGACCCTGGAAAGTTTATACATGGAGTAATACTTTCTTTCCCGCGTTAATTCTGTAGAGAGAGGGAAAGGCCTTGCAGATTAATAATAACACCACGACATTCAATTCCTTTAGAAAAACGAACCACAGTACAGCACAAATAGTCTGCAGAGTAAATAATCTAACACACCATAGAGTATTTCTAGGGAAAAAGAATAAGTTTCTAAAGGAAAATATTTTCAGTGGAATTCGTATTAACCCAAAGACAAACTGCAATAAGCAATTAAAAGAGCAGCACTAAGTTTTAATTAGAAACTGTTTAATACACAAGGAAAGTCCTTCTAGAATTGGGTCAGAATATTGGAACGGTTACCGTGTGTGTCTCTGTGTTTGTGCAGAAGATAAAAGCGCAAACACAGATGCAGTTCCTAGGGGGACAGAGAGGCTTTTTGGCCCCGCTGGAGAGCCCACACTGCGCTGCGGGGTACCAACGGAGAGGGGAGTCCTCTTTCCGGCTGCTTTCCAGCAGCAGGTCTCCACTGGAAAACTTTTTCAGGTATCTGTATTGTTCACTCTGTTGGCGTCCTGATCCAGGGCTAAGGTCTTTTTGAGATCTCTCCTAATTAAAAATTTCCCCAAATCAGAAAACTCGTCTTCGATGGTAGGTTGTTGGTTTGGTTTGCTTGCTCACTTGTTTTATTCTCTGCACCACATCAAAGTTAGCTTGAGTTTCCGTGTTAGTTTTAAAGGACACGATACAACATTCATTTCTGAAAGGGGAAATCACTGCTCTGATTTTCCGAGTTGGTGGTGCATTGCTCCCTTAAGGCAGCCTTCTACAAAAAACAATCCAGGTACCCAGCTTGCTTGGTTGTACGTGGTTTTCCCCCAGTGAATTAATGCAGCCTATGGGAGGAAAACCAGGGGTTTTTTTAGGAATTTTCCATAAATGAAAAAAACGCCCCACAATTTTAAGGTAGTCTGCCTAAAGATTGATGGCTATGTGCATATTTTACTATGTTTTTTTCAATCTCCGTCTTTATCATCTTGTATCCAATCCATGTTTCCATTTCAAAGATAAGACATATTATTGCTTAATTCATTTTTTGATATCTCTCATGTAAAATTCTAGGAATTATTCTAGCACAGTAAAGAAGTATGAAAACGTCTCATAAGAAGTCTGGCTATTAAAAAAATCACACCCTGAGTGTGACTGATTAAAGAAGTTTTTACAGATAGAATATATACGATGCGTCATATAATGAGTCTGTGGGAACAACTTCTTATTGTGTCATCTGGTCTTTTTTCTTATACATATTACCAAGAAACTGGTAGCAGATCCCTTGACCTTCTTATCAATACGACAGGATTAATGAAATATCTGCTGAAATTAGGGAAAGAGGGGGATGAAGAGGAAGAAATAGGAGAAAAAGGGTGTTGAATAACTCTGACAAACTCTCTCTCCTTAGGTACTGAAAAGGAACAAAAAAAAAATATTCTTATGTAGCAAACTAAATAAAAGCTAAACTACTCTTTCTTTCATTCTTCACATCTTATTTAACCTAAGGACACAGGCTGCATGGCTGAACAATGGACTAGTAGTTCTTGTCCAGTATTTGTTGTCTTCAGATGAGCAGCATTTAACTCTTAAACCTCTTAAACTGTCACAAAATAGGAGAATATTAATTATATTTCTTGTACTGGTTTTAATCCATGTTCAGCTGTCTTTGCAGAATGATTAAATTGAAATATTAGTCCTTGTGGCTACAGCCAGATACATCTTTAGTCTGGTTGCACTCTAGTTTGAACAGTGAGACTTAGCAGATTAGTTTACCAGCTAATGCTTGTAACATCTGTCACATGACAAATATTGGTATAATATTAATCTATTCCTATTAATTATAAAAATGTGTATGTCTATTTATAATGCAGACTAGGATTCTGATGACGTTTTTTAATCAGAACTTTGCCGGTGAAATCTGTAACTTTTAACAGATATACTTGTAAGAAGTCTTTCCAGTCTCTAGAAACACCACCAACAAAATATGTTGGCACTTTCATAATAATTTCTATTTATTTGTATCACTATGTAAAATGGGCAGAAACTGTAGGAAATCAGTAGCACTGGCTTGCTGCTTTTTAAGAGTTTGCAATGGAAGCTTGATTTAGTTGCCTAATTCTAGCCTCCAGCTGCCTTTCCAGATGGGCACGAGTCTCCCATAGATCCTGGTATATCTGCCAGACTCCTGACAATGCCTCACGTAATCCTGGAGTATGTCAAATAGCAATAGATTTTTACATTTAAGCAACAGATTGAGCCCTGTATGTTTAAATACCAGGAGTATATGTCACTTAAGCTTCACTGAGGTACATTAAGAATCTCTATGGAAAAAGTAAAATGTTTCTGAGCTGCGATCAGAAAAAAAAATCAATAGGTTTGTCCAATATGGATCAGGATTTAACTGCAGGCCATCCAAGGGGAACGTAGCATGAGTTCAGTAGATGGAATCCATGTTGTCTAAACTCAGATCAAAGCCAGTATTTATTTGGAATAAGGATATATCTGCTTTTATGTATCCCTAGTAATGTTTCCTAGCGATTCTGCATTGAAAAAAAACCCCCAAAACCAACAACAACAACAACAAAACCCAAACAAAAACCTCCAAAGAACAGGGATATTTTTCCTGGAGGGTTTTTTTTTTGCTATTTAGAAGTTTGGCTAATTCTACTCTGTCTCAAAGCACCCTATGGGTTTTAAATGGGTAAGATATTTACATCTACCTACTCTTCTAAAGGGCTGACAGTGTTCATCTGTGCTGTTAAACCACTGCTGTGTCCTGTCTCGGAGTTGGCTGCGGTTCAGGAGTAAATGGAATGAGTCTATTATTATAGAGTTCCGAAGTGCTTTGTGGTCTGTCAGGATGTGAAATATTTTGTGACTGCTTGCCAGATAGGTAAATATGTCAACCATTTTACCCTCTTAAAGAAAAAAAAAAGAGAAAAAACTTAAAATGTATGTTGGCATTTTCATTAGCATTATTACTGCTTTGTAGCTTTTTACAGGAAACAGAAATCCCAAGGGAGAAGTGGAACACCGAGAATTATCCTGCCACTTTTTTAAAAAATACACAGTAGGTGTTTGAATAGCAAGGAAATAGTTCACTTGGATTTGGTGGGATTTTGGCTCCTAACTTTGTTTCTTTTTTAAGATTTAGGCAGATGAGGAATTAATGCAGCACTCTATGACTTTGCATAGGAACTTCAAGAAATTTTAGGGGTGTTTTTACTGTTTTGTGGGAAGGACATTCAGCTCTTTTCATGAAACTACAAAGCAGAAACAATAAAGTCTTTCTATGTGACATGTTTTAGTAACCTCAGGAGTGATATCATACAGTAGCATCCGAGAATATTTTAGGTTGGAAGTGGCCTTTGGAGGTTGTCTGGCTGCCCACTTGAAGCAGGACCAGCTTATTTAGATGAAGCTCTTGAATCTTGTTCAGTTAAATACTGAAAATCTCCAAAGAGGGAAATTCCTTAGCCTCTCTGAGCACCTGGTCCAGTGTTTGATCACTGTCATTGTGAAATGGTTTTTTTTTTCCTTATATCTAACTGGAATTTCCCTCGCAGCAGTTTGTGTCTGTCGCCTCTCACCCTGGCACTATGTACCTCCAAGATAATTCTTGATCTGTCTTCTCTACCCTCTCACCAAGTAGCTTATGATGGCAATAAGATCTAACATTAGCTTTCTTTTGGGGGGATTGAGCAAATGCAGTTCTTTCAGCCTCTTCAGTACATTGGGTGCTTCAGCCCCCCAGTCATCTTGGTGATGCTTTGCTGGATTTACTGGATTGGTGACCATTACTGTTATGGCAATGTCATTGTTACAGTAGAAATCACAAAATAACACACATTATTGAAGATACGGTCTCAAAAATACTGAATGGAGAGGAATAATCACTTCTGACTGCAAGCACTATTACTCTACATAACCCAGTATGGTTTTGGTCATCTTTATCACAAGGACATACTACTGTTGTCCTTCTTTCCATACAGATAGTGTCTAGCCTGTCCTGTCGCGCAGGTTATTTCATCCTAAACACGAAGACTTTGCATTTCCCTTTATTAAGCTTCATTTATGCCGTGTTCGAATGGCTGCAGTATGGTAATCTCACGGGAGAGATGAGAAGTCGATGCACAGTTGCAGAGTTATGATCTCACTGGATCACAGAGTGGTGATAGGACAGATGACATGATTAGCGTGCTGCTTTGGATGGATACACACTCTTTGGAAAGGAATAGGAAGGTAAGGAAGAGGAGATGTGCCTTGTTCAATGAGGAGCCTGGAGCTGTGTTTCGGAATAGATACTGAGCCTTTGGGAACGTAAGAGAGAGGACAAGATCAGCACATGTGGTATTTTGGTTGGCATCTTCTATAGACAATCTGATCAAGAAGAAAAGTAGATGAAGCCTCTTTTTTGGAGAACTGGAGAAAGTGTTATGATCGCGAGTGTGGATCCTTACTCTGGTCTTGAACTTGTGCTGGTAAGGCTCCATTACAGTCCAGGTCTCTGGTGAGCATCGAGGATGACTCGATACAGGCTATAAGGAAGCTGACCAGGGAGAACCCTCCAGTAGACTGAGTAAGGAAGAAGCGGTCAGACTTGTGGAGTCTGATGGGGGCAGTAACCCTGAAATTGTGGGTGTCAAGTTATGACGACTTTCACCAAGCTTGAATTGTGTGACAGTCAGATGTGATGGCACACTGAGAAAACGGATGTTAAAATGCTGTAGGTTACTACTAAGACTTTGCGTTGGGAGATCAGTGATACTGTAGGTCGGTGTTGGAGATCTGTGTAGATAGTCTTCTGTCAGAATCTTCCTAACCACTAACATTTTGTTTGTTTACTAACAGATATAAAAAGATGAGATAAATGAGAACAGAGGTATTTTAGGAAGGCTATCCCCAATATGACTAACCTTGAAATGTTCTCACAAATTGCTATGGAAACCGCCTTAGGTATTCAGAGAGGAGAAGGACGCCATTAAGGGAATATTCCAAGCCAAAAAATCCTGTACTTGCTGTAAGATGGATGATCAAGATGCACCTATTACATTTTGTTAATTCTTCATGAACAAACAGAGGACAGAATTGCCAGGATTTTAAATTTCTTTTCTAGACAAACCAATAACAGAGAGACAGCATAACAAATAGAAACAAATTACAGAGAGAATGATTCAAAAAATAGCATGTAAAAGATTTATTTTTGGCCAGTAGCTGTGAGAGGGTATTTTCACTCCTCAGACTCTTACTTTATACTAAATATTTGGCAATTTAGAAGTAAAACTTCTTGACTTAATGATCCGAAAAACAATTAGCTAAGCAGAAGTGGGCTGATCAAATATTGTAGCATGGACTTTACAATGCCAGAGTACTGGAAAAGGATCATAGATTGTTTTCCGTTGTAATGAAATGAAGGGCAAAGATGAATCACCAGATGATAAATGGATTAGTGTTGCTTCTAACGTTGTACGTTATATCCAGCTCTATATGGTTTGCAATTTTTATGGTATTTGGCTTTCAAACAATGATTTCATTCATGTGTAGAATCTACTATGAGCCCGTTGAAAACATTTCTTTTGATGTTCAGGTCCTAGCAGAGGGAGTTTATAAGATGTGCCAAAGTAAGACTTGCGTTAAGGTGCCTGGGGTTTTAAGTACCTTCTGTCATGTAATTTTAGCAAAAAACCCCCTCTCATTTCAGGGCTTGTGGTTTCTTCTGGAAGTGCACTGATGAGTAAGTGTTTGGAGAACAGTGAAACTAAACAAAAGGAAAACAATAAAGATGCTCAGTGATAACAAAAGTGCCTAGTGCTTTTCACCACTGCCAGCATTTATGAAACAAACATAAAAATACAAAATAAAAACAAAAGCGCTGTTCAAATTAGTAGAGAAACTGTGTTAGAATGGCACTGGAAGATCATGATATTCATGAATTTTCATTCATTTTCTGCAATATTTGGTATGTAACGTATTGGGAAAGAAGTAAACAGGCATCTCTACAGCCCATAAATTATGATTCATGGTAGTGGCATGGATAAGTTGTATTACAGGCTAAAATGAGAGACAGCACCAGGTGTGTTTGAATAAATAGTTTCCAGGTGGTATAATCTCCAAATATTGGATGCAACATGGAGGATAAATTTTTCATGAACTGCATCCCAGTATACAAGATAATATAAGAGAAGAAACATTTGCACCAAGGTTATAAATACTGAAAAATAAGGGAAATGTCAAGTACATTTCTAGCTGTTATTTTGGTTAGCAAAAACCATTTCAAATTCTCTTGACAAACATAAAAACGTGCGTGCATGAATTCCAAACAGGTCCCCTCTTCCCCAATTCCAGTTTTTAAATCCTAAAAACTGCTGATTATGAATGGATTTGAATAGCACATAGAGTGTAAGTCACAGTTCAGCTGGAATCCTGAGATTAATGCACAAAACCAGAGACATTGCTAGCTATAAAGCTAATATGCACATTTTTGATTACAAAATGTCAGCACTCAATGTGCTTTTTTATTGGTCCCACACCCCCCAGTGTCCCGCAAATGTCTAGGTACACAGTGTCTTTTCAAAGCAACAACTTGCAACAAATGAATAGTTTTGAGTGTCTGAAAAATCTATTTTTCTGTGAATTTGGACTTCAGTTCTCTCCTAAATTGGCAATAACTCTACTAAATGGAAACTAATGTGGGATCATATTCTATTCTCTCCATCTTCTTTCTAAGCCAGATGGACTTTGGTTTTCCTGTAGCTCTGAAAAGTGTGTTTCTGTCACCACTTTGGTTTTGCTTGTAGAAATCTATTTTGCACTCATTCCAGGAAATCCCACAACAACATGTTGAGATCTTTTTTTTTTTTGTGGTTCTTCACTGCAAAGCATCACAAGAAACTTGGACACGGTCATTCTGCCAGTCTCTCATCGTTCCTGGTAGTAGCAACAGATGCAACATATTGGAGAGACAACAGCACACAGGATTTTTCCTGCTGAAGAATCTTCTTCTGTAAATGTTGCAGAAGTACGGATGCAAATTACTGTTGTGATCTTAGGAACCATAGAGAAAATCTTTTCTCTTACTCTCCTAAAAACGAGTTTAATTTATTTGGGGTCAAGTTTACTGGTGGCACTGAAGTAGCCACAATGTTATCTGTTGTGCTGGCACCACTGCTAAAACATATTTAAGGAAGAAAGAGGTTGTTGAGGGGATGGAAATACCCATCTGGAGACACACTTTTGGAAGGAGGCACCACACTGGGTAGAACAGCCC
This sequence comes from Rhinoptilus africanus, assembly GCA_013400135.1. NCBI lineage: Eukaryota > Metazoa > Chordata > Aves > Charadriiformes > Glareolidae > Rhinoptilus > Rhinoptilus africanus. Next base: position 485,763 of record VXBO01010047.1, read on the forward strand.
TGAAGGACTGTGGTCCACGGTTGACCCATGCTGCATCAGGAAGGCTATGAAACAGAGCTGCAGGGAAAAATGAAAAAGCAAAGACCATTTGAGAATAAGGGGAAGAAGTGGAGTGTGGGAGAGGAAACTGGGAAGAATCAAAGAGCATTTGAGAGAAACCATTGTGCACATGACTTTGACATCCTGTGCCGCCCATCGCCTCCCTGTGGAATTGGTAAGGATTTAGGAACCTGCAGTGAAAACAAGGCAAGCTAAGACTAGGAAGTGGGGAGGAGATGTGCTTGAGTTAACCTGAACCTGGGGAAGGGGGAGGAAGAGTGTTTACTTAAGTATTGATTGATTGTGTGTTTTTATCCCCCACATAACTGACTTGATGATCGAAAGTTGGTGTTAATTAGCAGTAACTGAAATCAAGCAAAAATTCCCCAAGTTGAGGCTGTTGCTTGTCACTCATACACGTAGTGGTGAAAAAGTAGATTGCATATGCAGCACTAAAAAAAAACCAAAACAACAGTGACTGAAAGCCTGTACAGCTTCATTTCTAAAACTAAGACCGATACTAGGCACCAATTGTCTTTTTAGAACATTTGTATTTTAGCTTGTCAGCCTGGGAAAGCAAATATTTACAAACAGACACATTTATAATAAAGTGTTGGGTTGTTTCCACTACCTACCCCATACAGGGATAAATGGTCTCTCACATAATAGTCTTTTCTTGTGAAGGATCACCAGGAGGGAGTGTTTACACTACTCTGCTGTGATTTAATTTAGTCCTTAGCATTTGCTTAATTTGAAAATAATTAGAAATTGTGAAAAACATTTCCAAAAGCATATAGAAATGGTTTTGCTACGTTTTCATTGCCAGTACGCATTTAAATAAAACACACTTCCCCCATATACACCCACATAGGAATACCCCTATGAGTTCATTTAGAGGTAGGACCAGTGGTTTTACTGGTGCCACTCAAATGCATATTTATGTATTTTGAGGATTGTGGCACTGGGGCTTTTTTCCTTGTTGAGTTGAGTGATTATAGATCACTTAAGTAAATCCATTTTCTGGTGGGTTTTGGGGAGAGTAATCTCTTGCTGTGTCTCTAAGTGCCAAAGGAAAGCCCAGCCTCCCATTCTGGAAACACGTTTGAAAATTCATGTTCTTCCTTCAGTGTGATCAGACACCAGGAATGATAAAAATTAGTGATGATGTTTTCCCCGGTGAGCGTATTCTGTAGATATGTCCCGTGAATGGAGTTATGGAATCCAGACATCTTTGTATCCATCTCAAAAAAGAAAATAACATCTCAAGAAGGTAAAGAGGAACATATATGTAAAAAAAGGCAGTTTAGAGTCACCACGATAAAATCTTACTATGCCTTTCCTTTGTGTAGTCTGTAATAGTGTTAATTTTCCTAACAGGTAGTTGACAGATTAAACATACTAAAATAGACATTTCTTTCCTCTCCCTTAGATTATTTCCTATGGCTTTTAACCAAAATTATAAGAAATATCCCACATTTCTGACTCAAACCCTGTTCTGTGAAAAATGCATACAAATCTACATTTTTCTATGTTGCCTTTACATTTTCATTTCCTCTATGTAGTTGCACACAAACTATGACTTTATCTCATATTTTCCTCATGCTTTTAGTAGAGGCCATAGAATATAAGGTTGAAGCAGTGAAAATCTTACTGCCTTCTATGCTGTCGCTACCATTTTTATCCCCAACTTCTTTGACAGCTTAGTAACAATCATCTTTATGATGCTAGGAGTGACAGAAGGGACCATCTAGTGAGCAAAGGTCAACAGAAAACCTTGGGCTGTGTGAAGGGACTGGAAAGTGGAAAGCACCCAGCAGTAAACAATTGTGAAGCTGGTATTTCTTTCTCTAAACGTCATTTCCACTGCTCTTTACAGTCTCCTCTCATCGGTACTGTTTCCTCTAATGGTCAGATTGGAGCTCTAAGCCACTAGAGAAGACTGAAAAATAGGGTTAGGGATAAAGAAAAAGCATCCAAAATTGGAAAAGGTGTAAAATACAGGAAATGCTGTACGAGAATTCTGGCCAATCTACCAAAAGGCACGAGGAATGTGAATGCATTATAGAATATGACTTAGAGATGCCATCTGCATTTTAAACTTAGCAGATAGTATAAAGAATGTCTAGAAACAGGCTGCCTGTTTTTGTTAAAGGTATTTATCTTACATGATTCTCATGGTTTTAAAAAAACCAATTTCTGTTGTAGATTGTGCAATATGTATAGAAGCACATTGTAAAAACAGTGTTTCTATTACTTCCATGCACCTTCCCCCCACACCACCCCTGGATATGTAGACTTATAATAAGTTGGGAATTGATTATTGGTCTCCCTTCATTATATTTAATTACTATAGTTCCCTCTGGAGATTTTAGTTTGTTATGTGAAAATTATTTTTCTAACAAACATATAAATACAGCTTTACAGACAGTTATTATTGTAGCCATAGGTTAACTACTGTGCAAAACATAGCAATAATACAAGTGTTTTCTTACTGTTTTCTTTTGAATTAAGTGGGATATATATCAGAAATTTATCAAGCCAAGTTGGCATGGCTTAAGAGCATCTGATAAGCCTTATAGTGCTAGTAACGAGGAGAGATTTTCCATGGAGATCATTTTTTAGAGAGAAGGATCTGAGATCTATTTGCACATTGACTCAAAAAGTCCTGCCTAAGTGTGTATCCGTAATTCTGTATTTTGCTAAGGATTTTTTTTTCTTTTATGGGAAAGAAACCCATTGTAGCATATCAGGTAAAATATAAAAGCTAGCAGTGATTCTTTGGGCATTACATATGTTGCAGATGTGTGCTTCTGGAGGGGTTCAGCAACCCAGCTGAAACGGGCAGCAGGTGTTTGAAATTTGGCTGCTGTGTCACTTCCTACTGTTTAATCTGTTGGGTTTAGTGTCAAAAGGAATCACAAGAGAGACCAATCACCTGAGTGACATTAAGAAAATCTGTTCTTTCTGTTGCTCTGCCTGACGGTTTAGCAGGTGAATTGTGGCAAACGTTATTGCGTCGACTGGAGTAAGCATTAGGGCCATTGGGGGGTCAAGTTTTCCTCCTTTGACTGAATGTGCCATAATGCTTTCTGAACCTTCCAAATGGCTTAACACCTCCCCCACTTATCTCTTCCAATGAAGCATCTTTGACAGAAAATGTAATCTCTGCTTCTTTCTCGAAGGACACGCTAGAGATGCAATGGAGTATATGCTTGTCATTCTGTTGACTTACCCTGTTTGTGAAGAAGCTCATGATGTCCTTAAGTGGCTTCAGTAATCTACTTCTCACTCTCCCTGGTAAAGCTATTTGGGAATATTCTGCTCTGGAAGAGAGCAAAAAGAGCTAGAGCTTGAAACAGCTCTACAGTGTTGGGGTTTAGTTGCATAAATCCTGTAGAAACAAAATGCATACTGATCTCTTTAGCTTTCCTGCATCTGTAAAACTGGATGTGGAGACAACAGCACAAATACATCTTGACTGACATTTGCTTTAAATGTAAACAAAGAATAATATGAAGAAGATTGGTATGTGAGTGATGTTGAGAAAATTCAGTGTAGGGCTTTGCTTGGTCTAATGACTTCATTTCAGATGATTTACAGTATTATAATACAGTATAGTATATTGTAGTATAGTAATTTTTCCTGATCCTATTATCTCCAGCTTACCCAACAAATGAAAGATTAGGAAAAAGATAAATGAAAATACTGAACTTCCACCAGTGCTTTACTGAATAGCAAGGTAAGGCTAGTTGGCAAGTTGCAGAAATTGGAAAAGTCACAGCCTCCATTTTTGACTGCTCTAAATCAAACTCACCTGATTCATCACATCTGGCCTTGGTTAAATCATTTAGCCTTCTACTTCCTCTGTTTTTCCATTTATCACTTAAGGATCTCAGTTTTTATATATTAGGCACAGACAATCACTGACAGTGGTAACTTCTGAGGTTATCTATTATTGTATGAGCGATTATGTATTTACAGTTTGTATTGTCACAGAGTTCAACAGAAAACTAGTTCTACATCTACAGATATAATATGTTTATGAAAATATATCTTCATTAACTTGATATTCTCAATTGCCAAAGCACATTGAGAAGCCCAAATAGGATATACCCTGACAGAGAATTCAGTTCCTAGAAAGGTTTGTGGAGAACCTGATATTGTTCCACTTCTCGGAGGAGGACGAGATTTTAGGTAAATAACAGGTTTTAAGCCATGAATTTCGAGAAAGAGCACAGCACTTTTGTTGGGTACATCACCAGAAGATGTTGATTTCTGATCTCCATGAAGATTTGAAAAAGGTAATTTGCAGAAAAAAGTCCTTTCTATCTGAGATGTATGAAATGTGCAACATAGATGCCAGGGATCTTTTGTTGAACTACTGAGAATGCTCTAGTTATGAGCTATTGTCTTCAACTCCTTTATTTTTACTAAATCATATATTGAACTACAAATTAAATTGCTATATTTCCTAATTCTCACTTTCTTTTGAAAAAAAAATGCATATGTTCAATAAGGGTTCAATGCTCTTAATTTATTTTTTTTTAAATGATGTGGAATATGCCAGTAAAATTCTGTGAATCACGGTTTTGGTTACATTACAGTTCCTTTTCTCCACAATAATTTCTAATCTAAGAATTTTTTCTAATATTGATGGTAATACCCTTTTAGCTATCTCTTATCTTTTTGGGTCTTTGTAATAGTTTCTGATCTCCCTTTTATGAGAGTGCACGCCACCCTTAGCAGTAGGATTTGCACATCTCTGTCTAATGTAGTATCTCATCTTCCTTGTATTTATCAAAAGTGAAAATTGTTAAGAAACGCTAGTAGTTTTCACTGTGTCTTTTAGAGGCGTTATGTGCTCCGTGGAGACTAGCTCAGAGATGGAAAAGAAATGTTCAAGGTTTTGCTGCTATTTTTAGAATGCTTTCTTTGAAGCATGACAGCAGGAAGTTATGAAACCGATGTTTCAAAATGTATTAAGATGTTGATAGTAATGGCACCATGATATATAAATATATGTTATTAGCCATCAAAAATCAGTAAATAATACTATTCAAAGTTAAATATGAAAGACAGATAAAAAATGCAAAGCCATAGCAAAGCTATGGTAAAAAAACAATGCATGTAAGAGGTAGTAAAATGTGCTTTACTTCTATGCAGCTTGTCTATTTTTGAGTGTATTTAGGTTCAAAGACAAAACAGTGAATTACAATAACACAAAGAATCAACACCACCTTTTTCTTTCGTGCTAAAAATAGGATTGCTGACTCTTCATTTAACAAAGGTGAATGAAAAGCAGCTTTTATTCCTGTGAGAATACCTTTGCAGGAAACAGCCTGTCAACATGAACGTAACTGACACATGCACTTTTCACGGCAGCCGAAGAGCTGAAGCTCTTCGCAGTGCTTGACTTCCAGTTGTGAACGACAGCGTGTTGGCACGGGTGCTAAAGGGCAGGATGTGACATGCTACATTTGCCACTCTTATTCTAATGTTTCTTTATGGCAATGTGACTGTTAAGGAAAGAGTGGTTTCTATGTATAATGAAAATATCCTATGGTTAGACATTTTGATGGATTCTCTGACTGAAGTCCATAGTTTCCAATCAAACCTGTCCCATAAATGAAAATAATCCATTACTTTAAATAGTACATTTGTCTGCTTAGAAAATACATATAGTCATAAAAGAATCATACTAATACAGTACCTTTTGTGCCCTCTAGCTGGAACTGTTTGCTTTGTGAGAAGGTTTTAAGGTTGCTCAACGCTGAACAATATTAGTAATAATACAGTACTAGGCCTAAGGCCGATTTTCAGAACTAATAATAGTCGAAAGAAAGTTTGTGGTTTGCCTGAAGATTTTGCAAGTTAAACTATTTACGACTCTCTTTCACTGAAAGTGCTAAATGATAGAATGTGTCCTTGGGAAAATAAATGCTACCTCCTTGATGGTCTCAATGGCTAATCTGATAGAGATTAAAGATGAGTTTGGGTGGCAAGGTTTTGGTAGCAGGGGGCTACAAGGGGTGGCTTCTGTAAGAAGCTGCTAGAAGCTTCCACTATGTCTGATAGAGTTCCTGGCCAAGCCAAGCCCATCAGCCACAGTCGTAGCGCCTCTGTGATAACATATTCAAGAATAGAACATATTTAGAACATTAGAGCAATTTGTGAAGAACTTCAGCCTACGGGAAAAACTCACGTTGCAGAAGTTCATGGAGAACTGTCTCCCCTGGGAGGGACCTTCCCCAGCAGGGGGAAAGTGTGAGGAGGAAGAGGTGGCAGAGGCAATACGTGATGAACTGACTACAAGCCCCATTCCCCATCCCACAGTGCCACTGGGGGCAGGGAGCAGGTAGAGACAATTGATAGTGAAGCTCAGTCCAGGAAGAAGGGAGGGGTGTGGGAAAGGTGTTTTTAAGATTTGAGGTTTTCATTTCTCATTATTCCACTCTGATTTGATTGGCAATAAATTAAATGAATTCCCCAAGCTGAGTCTGTTTTGCCCATAATGGTAATTGGTGGATGGTCTCTCCCTGTCCTTTTCTCGGCCCAAGGACCTTTTCTCCTGTCTTCTCTCCCCTGTCCAGCTGAGGAGGGAGAGTGATAGAGCGACGTTGGTGGGCTCCTGGCGTTCAGACAGGGTGAACCCACCACAATCATTTAGAGTTTACAAACAGGTAAAGAAGAGAGAACCTTTCCACCCCTGTCTTCCTATTATGGTACACAAGCGTGTGAATTCTCAAGGTTGCTCTAAAGAATGACTGGTTTGTAGTATTCCACTAGTGCATCCTAACTCATCACACCACAGGAAATCTTGGTGATGAAGGATGACCTCTCCCAACAAATCATAGCTAGGAGGCTAGACCAAACGCTGGGATGTGAGTTTCCACAGGTCCCTACTCTAAACAGCGATTGAAATTCATCAGGGGCCTGTACCTGACAACCTAATGTTCAAAAAAGATGACGAATGAAAAGATAGATAATTGCAAGCAAGACATTTGACGTTTTCATTTACTTAGAATTCTAGCTGCAGTTATTTGGATAGATCACAGTTTTTCCTTTGCAAGGGGTCACTTCTAGTGCAGGTGGAAGCTCAGTAAAATAATGGGATTCCCAGCGGCTCTGTAGGTAACATTGCCTGTGCCTGCTTTGGCCTGTGCTATTGATTACACCATAACCATACCTTTTAGCAAGAAAAAGGGCTATACTGGCTTTGTAGCGCAACGTTTTTTAGCTTTGCTGAAGGTTGACTTTGGATTTAGATTTGATTTTGATTTTTACAGCCAATCTGATTCTCTGTTGTCTTCTGTATATATCTGGAGGTCTGGACTTCCCTAGAATAACCCAAAATGCAAATATGAACTGACATAACACTTCTCCTCTATGTTCTAAAATTGATGGGATAATTCAGAGTTGGAAATGCTATCTTAAGCACAGTCGTTTCATCTGTCCCTGTAGGAATTGACTGTGGACTTTCCTACTGTGTGTTTTGCTGTACACGGGCCAGTGTTATGGTGTGCTCAGAGCAGGAGCCCCTTTGGAATGGTGCTGGTTTTGCTGTACGCTACTTTTTACCCTGTGTAAAGCGTTATTCTGAGACGGAAGCGTGTGGGCATCCAGCTGTTACACAGGACTTGAACTTTCTCAAGGACAGTTCAGTCGTAGGGATGACTTCTGAAAGGTTATATTACTGCTCCTCATTCCTATGCAGGTATTAGTGCATTCATTACTTGTGGAAGAACCTTACAAAAAGTAATGCAATCAAATACTTAGCTGGGATTTTACCGAATATAAATCAATAGCACTAGTGCAATAATGCAAGTGCATCTTTTTCCTGAGAAATGGAGAACGGCAAGGTTAGCAGGGAAGGGCACAGGCAGTCACATCCCACATAGATCTCATTGGATGTTGTATGCAAGAGCTGCGTTTAATGCTTCTGCCCGTTTGTCATCAATGTGCATTTGTTGTGCCGTACTAAGTAAATCCAAAGATGAAATAAAGCTAGGAAATGTAGTAAGAAAGCCTGAATTTCTTACACGGTTTTCAGAGACTGAAGAGATGAAGATAGTACTTAAAAGCCCTCTTTTTTTTGGAGGGTATATGTTGTTAAAAGACATGTATACATTTCTGAATTAGTACTGTGGATGCATCAAAATGAGGAGCCTTGTTTATCAGAGTAGAGGAACAGAGAATGAGAGAAAGAGAAGAAAAAACGCACCGCTGAAGTTGCCGAATTTCACTTTCTGTCTGAGACTGGTTGCTGAAAATGAGTTATCGTCAAACAAAAAGTACTGTTTAAATAACATGTTAAACATCAGAAAAAAATTGCTTTCTGATGCGTAAAAAAGTATGAAAGGATACCAGAAGGTCCTCCAGCCCTTCTCTGGACATCTCTCTATCCTCCTCCACATCTAACTGAATTTTAGCAGATTAGTGATGCTGTTTAGGCGATGTGTTCCAGTGCTTACTGACAGAAATTCTCCCAAAGTGTGTCATTTTTGTGGCAATTACATAGTATTTCATTGTAACCTACTGAGAATGCTCACTGGAAATAGTTTAAGCTCTTTGTAATGGACTTGTACGTTCCTCAGTAGGGTCTTGTCTAAAGTGAAAAATGGCTGTTCCTTTCATTTACTGTCACAGAGTATGGATTCTAGATCAATGTTCAGTTTTTCCTCTTGCCTCTCAAACTGACTGACATCTTCCTGGCAGTGTGGCTTCCCATTGCAGAGATAATTCTGAGCTGAAGCCTTGCCAGGGCAAGGTAAAGTAAAAATACAATTTCCTTTTGTCCCAAAGACAATTTCTACTCTGTATGTTGAAGTTTCATAATTACTTTTTTCATTAAGGCTGCTGATTTTGACTTGCGTTCAGTTTCTAACCCATGATAATCCCTTTGTTGCTGATCTTTACAGGTCAGTCTTTTAAGAGAAGATTTCAGTCTGAATTATTTAACCGTCGTGAATATTCTGTGTTATCTGTTGGTACCTCTTGATGAAATTAGGTTTTGTGCTCAGAACTGTGATGAAAGATTTTACAATTCTTCCGCATGTGAGAGCTGAAGCTCACTATCCATTAAGGATTTCGGATACCAGGAACTCTTTTGCTTAAAGTGGCAGATGGACTGCTGCTGTGAATGCTGGGTTTGGGCTGAGCCCTTTAAAGGCAGTCTGCTAAGGGACGCTCTTTTCCATCACTTTATTTGAAATAACTTCACTCATTGACTTCTGTATGTGTTTCCTGGAATGCACGGAGAGTTATCTGGTGGTGTACCAACCTGCCTGCGGCTTTTTGTTACGCGTCTTGTCTTTTCTGGTTGGCTTCATCTCATCATTGTCATTCATGCAGTACGTCAGTAACTGGATGTGAAGAAGTTCAACCCCTTTTTCTTTGAAACACGTTGACTTCTAGTCTCCTTGAAAAACAGTGTAAGAATAAAACTAAGGGCTATTTGGAGTGAGAGCTTCAGGTTATTAGCCATCTATAACAGAGACATTGGTTTTTGTTTTTCCTCTCTCAGCTAGTCTGTGGAAAAGGCGAGAAACACAAAATGTAATCACTATATATATATATACACAGTTGAATTTCACTAACTTATGCTTGTGATTGCAATTTTTTTTTTAACCTTTATATTCCTGTTCATTGGGTAATAAGTGCTTTTCCTCTGGTTGGAAACTCTCATATCCTTAATTTGAGTCCCCTGCACATCAACATTAAATAAAAGCAGAGATTCTCAGTTTGGGGATAAGGTTGCTCATTCGCTTTGCTTTGTGTGTATTTGTGAATAGATTATTCTCCTAACATAGCATTTTAGGGATTTATCAAACCTGTGTTCAGTTTGGTAAATTCAATCATTTTTGAGAAGTTCTATTTCTTTTATCATTTTCAAAATTGGAACATCTTGATTTTAGCAATATTTTACTTCTTTTTTTAAAAAAATCATTTATTTATTTTCAGGAATAGAAACAGTCCAAAATGAGAAAATGGGGTTTTCCTCCATTTCAGTTAAACTCATATGCAGTTAGAGGGCTGCTTTTTTTTTCTATGTTAGTTGTTTTGTCGGTTTTACATCAAACCAAACAAACCAATATACACAGAGTCATTCCTAAAACCATCACTGAATCATGTGTGTCACTGGGGTTTTTTTTACACGTGTATTGGCATAAGTATTAGGTATTTGGAACTTTTGAAAGTCCAGATAGTTTTGAAGCTGAGGACCTTGACTACTCATATGTGGGTAAATAAACAAAAGTGTGCTGATTTTCAGTGCTTATACACAAGAAATGTTCCTACTGTCTAGATCAAAAAAACCAAGGTGCCACCCAGAATTTTTAGAATAGTTGCTACCTTTGGGTTTTTTTGGTCGGTAACTGATTTAAATTCTTAACCGTATGTTCACAATAAAAATACAAATTTTTCATAGTATTAGAGCTGACATATTTTCATTTCTCATTTCTCAAGTTCCTGCAGAACTGTATTCAATTTTTAAAAATAGTGTGAGAACAAAAATCGCTTACTGTTCTGTCAGAGAAACTTTAATTATAGTGCTTGCAGGTGGGAAGAGGGACAGTAGGTCACGTCTTTATTAAAACATATCTAATTAAGGAGTGTAGATAAAGCTTTCCTTTCTTGCAGTGAGCCTGCTTTTTGATAGAAATCTGACAGCTGATTGGGCTGGAGTTAAAGAGTAAGTTTCAGGTCAACCCGTGCACTCAGATGTTGCTTTCCCATTGAAGCCACACTCGGTCAAGGCAACAGGAGTCAGTTTTAATGAGGCTGTTGCTTCCCAAGAAGGAGATAGATCATAAATTAGTCATACAAGAAAAAGGAGACATAAAGGGATGTACAGAGGAGATAAAACAGCTTTGGCAGGCAAAGAAAGGTGATTTCCTACTGAGGGCACTCACAGGTCCTTCAAAATGAAAGTAGCAGATGGCAGGGGTATTGTCACCAAGTTGGGCTGACAGTTCTTTAGAAATTGTCAAGGATATTTCTCTGATGAAGAATCAGAGGTTGACTTTTTTGAATTTTGGTCGACTGTCTCCCATTTGTTCTCATGGAAAACAGATCTCTCTGGACCGTGTCATGGTTTGGCTTAGCCATGGAAGTGATGTCCACTTATGGTATTTAAAACCATATGCGCAAATCGTATGTCAAAGTTGTGAATTTTAGTGGAAAACCTGAAGCTTGGATTTATGGTAATTAAAATTAAACCCTGAAAGCAAATCTATTTAAAGAAGTTGTCTTCTTATCTGTGAAGGTTCTCACACTTCTGTGGTTTTCCTTCCTACTTCTTATTGGAGCAGCGTGTGCCCCAAATGTTAGTAAATTTATCCTCATATTGAAATGATAATTATAGAAAAGGTTATTAAGTCTGTTTTCCCAAAAATAGTTGAGACAAAACTTGAGTACACAGGGCTTGGTGCCTGTAAATTTCCTTTATTATATTATTTATGATTAGATTGTATTTATTATGTTTTAACTACTAGTTTCTTAGACCTCCAAAACCCCGATTGCCTAGTTAGAGTAGGTATATTGAGCAGCTGCGTCATGTTGCTGTCGCTGTGTTATGTTCAAGCCATCCAAACCCAGCAAAACTCTTGCAGAAGCCAATTAGATTATTCACACAGATGGGATTTTGGGAAACTGAGGCCGGTTGTAATGGAGCCACTTGCCTAAGGTTGCATAAGTAATCTGAAATAGAGTACAGATGTGAAGGAGTTCCATGACAGGATCGTAAGCATAAACCCACCCTTCTTGCTGGTAAAGTAGTGGCTCTAGGTAGAACTGTATCTGTTTAGTTCATATATTTTAGATACCAGATATTTTAGATATATTAGATAAGAAAATGGAAGACTTACCAACACACTTAGTACTTTCTTTAGTAAAGCTTAAAAAATATTAATCTTTATATTCTTGATGTGTGTGTATGCACAGTCATTATAAAAGCCATGCCAGTTATATCTTTTCAGCTAATTTATGGGATTGATGCATCATAAATCAAATAGCTCACTAGGTTTATTCACTAGGCAAAAAATTGTGGTGTTCTCAACTCTTTCAGTACAGCTAATTCTTGCCATGCTGCAAGCATTAGCTACTGTGAGTGGTTCCAGCTAAGTCAATTAATTTAATGAAGCTTAATCAGAGTAATAAGAAGTAAATCACTGCTAAAAACTAAGCTATGATAAACTATGTTCTTTCAGAGAATTTATGCAAAAAACACTGTTGATTCTAGGGATATAGTGGCAAAATATTTCAGTAATTAAACATGTCAGAAAAAGCCTTATTAAACTGTTTTAATAAAGAACTTGTTCCTGACATAAGATAACATGCTATTTTTTAGATTTTTATTTGAGTATACAGAAGCTGGTGACAATCTGTGCTGAACTGGATTAACACAATTGAACATTCCCACCATTTCAAGCATTTGAAACCATGAATCAGATCTAAAAAAAATCCCTTTCATTGGTTCCTGAATCTCTAAGTAGTTAGATATTATTTTCAAGTTTGAGGTTTTGGGGGGTTTTTTGTTATTTTAGTTGGGTTTTTTCCTCCTTTCTATAAGTGCAGCATTAGAATCTGGTTATCGAAAAAAAAAGTGTGAGAATTAAGATTTTGCAAAATAAATTAATTCTTGGAGTAGAGCTTTAAAGATAAACCCAACATAACAACATGTGTGCTGAAACAAGAGGAGCTGTCAGCCTTACTAATGACAGAAGACTTGTGCTTTTTTTGAACAGCCTGCTTTCTACAAGCAGATTAGTAGATTTGGTCTTTATATCCAACTAATAATCATTTGAATGAAAGACAAATAGCATGTGTGAGTCTTTCTGTGCGAGTGTGAATTTCAAGCAAGTGGTCTTAAAGCACTTTTCTAATAAAACTTGAACAGAGTGACAGCACATCAGTGATGACAAGAGCCAATTTCTTAAGGTGGCAGGGCTCAGAGGCTGCAGAACTCCTGAAGGCAACTAACTGTTTCTTCTCTGTGCTGCTGTTCTGGTTTACTTTACAACCTAACCCTGTATCGGGATGTCTTGACTTTCTTCCCGGCTATCAACACAGGAGTCTGCAGGGTTAAACCAGAGAAATACACACCCACCATGAAAACCCAGGTTATATTATTGTATTTATTTGTTAAGTGTGTGATCTCACTCCTTCTGTTGATGGTGTTTCAGAGATGGTAAATTCAGTGTTGGCATCAGAGCGCTATGAAGCTGTATATTTCTAAGCTTTCCTCTGTCCAGCAAAAAGGCTAGAGGATGCTATTTTTTCCCCTTTACTCTCCTGAAAAGTTGACTTTTAATTCTGTGGCAGGAAACCAACACGTATACTGGAAGAAAATAAACTTCCGTGAACCTTGTTGACCTTTTTCCCTACGTTTTCTTTGGATACCTGAGTATACTGCTTACTGAATGTACTAACTGAACATTAAAATCTCAATTTCAGGAGAACAGCATAGAAACAGGAAGAGTAAAATATCTGCATTGCTTAAACACAGGCATATGCTAATGGTTCGTTGCAGCATATTCTGTGCCATCCGCACACACTGCTCTGTTTGCATCAGCAAGGACAACTGACTGCCTCCCTGGTCTGGGAGGTCTCAGTAGGCATCCCGCGCAGAGATGTATGGGGGGACCAAAATTAAAGAAAACTCCAGTATCCTCATAGCTAAATTCATAATCTCAAATCCAGGAGGATGATACTTGAAACCCCTGCCTTGGGTGCCTTTGGTTCTGATCATGACGCTTCCCTGAACAACTGAAATTTTGCGTCTGTTGATAGGAATAAAGTCACTTCTGTCCTATTTGCTAGTAGTAAGGAAATGTTTTTTGAGGGGAGGGGAATGTGAAAAAGAGATTAATTTTCCTACAAGAAGGCACACATTTATTAGAGAAGTATTTTAATTCTCATGTTCTCTTCCTAACGTCAGAATCTCAAACACGCTGCTACCTTTCAGAAGTTTTAAACAAAGTAAGAGGCAGAGGTTTGAAACCTAGGTTGATCTGAAAATGTTGTTGATCTAAGGTTCCACACTTCCTGAAGGTTATTAAGGGCACGTTAAATAATACTGATGAGGAATGTTTTAAGAATAAATATACCTTGTGAGGATAGAGTAGATGATACTTTGAGGTTTTTCCCTGCCTTATTTTTATGTGTAATCAAGTATTTCACTTCCAGAAAGCATAGTCACATAGTCTTGTAGAAATCTTCAGGTGTGCTCCCCAATTATGTTGTCAGAGAGCTTTCCTTGTTTAATTATTTCTTCTGAATATGTTTCTTTTTGAAAGTCTAAAAAAAAAAGAAAGAAAAAGGCATGAATAGCTTATGTGAAAATATACCCACTTTATCTTTTAAATGTTCAGGAATTTAAAGAGCATGTAGGAGCTGGGGTCCTGCTTGATTGTCCTAATAAATCACTTCTTAAAATCCCCTTGATTAGCTGTTAGTTAACTTTTAAAAACTCAGTAATTTGAGATGAGTTAAAGTGAAAACTAGCAAACTAACAAAAAGGGGTGAGTTTTGGTTTTACCAAGTATGAAATGGGGAACACAGTTTCTGCAATTTGGTAAAGGCACAGATTTACATAATTGTAAAGAAATAAGACTGTCTTTCTGAAGCATTTGATCAGCATCAGAAGTTCCTCTTTGGTTTGGCCGACTCCTTATTTCTTCTGCTCTGTTCTGTGAAAGGCCATATTCTGAATATTCCTCAACTACTTCATCACAGTGCTGTGCACAAAAAAACCCTTGGTTAACTCAATCAATTGAGAGACTTTTATATACTTTTGAAGTTTTGTAATGACGTCATCATTTTTTTTTTTTTATTTGGTTATCAAATGTATAAATCAATAATCATTCCAAGCAGAAAAACAAAACTTTTCCATTTGACATATTGAATATCTACTAACAAAGAAAACCTGTGTGCTCAATTCGAAAGGACTAAAATTTATGCTTTGGCCTGATTTGGCAACAAGTTTATAAACTATAATGCCACTTGTATTTCATTTTTTGCTTACAACCCTGGAAGTGTTCAGGGACAGGTTGGCTGGGGCTTTGAGTAACCTGGTCTAGTGGAAGGTGTCCCGCCCCATAGAAGGGGGATTGAAACTAGATGGTCTCTAAGGTCTCTTCCAACTCTAACCATTCTGTGATTCTATGATTGACATTGAATTGAATGTTTTAGGGGCTCTGAGTGGGCAAAAACAATGAAGAGAAAAATCACATTGGAAAGACTGCCAGTGCCAACCAATACCCTTATGATGTCAGAAAAATACAGAAGTTTAGAGAGTATGGCAGATTTTGTGTGGATGTAATGCCTTTTTGTAAGCCAGACAAGGCAGGTGTCTTAAGATAGTTAATCTTCAGCAGCGTTGCTCTCAGAAGTACTCTGAGGCAGCTACTGAAATAGAACTGAACTCAGTCATGTTCCCTCAGTACTTTCCTACAGAAAATTTATTCAACTCAAGGAAAGCTGCCTTTGCAACCCTCACCATTTGAAGTGGCAGAGAATTAATACAAACGTACAAAACACCCACTTTGACAATTGCTTATGTTTTCTTGTTCCTTACTGAAATGGAGAACTTCAGCACCAGCAAAAAACCAAGCCGCTTACGCTTCCTTTGCCCCCCCTTTCTGGTGATAATTCTAGCACAGGAGGGGAAATTTCTCTACATGCCACTGTAACTCTTGTGCTGACGAACACAGAGAAAGCAGCATTCACTGGCTTTAAGTCAAATTTACACCTTTCAAGCCCGCCTTACAAAAAAAAATACTCGTTCAACCTGAAATTACCACTTTAGGAAAGACAGTGAATCTTAGATCTAGGAGCGAAACTGGTTTAATACATTCAGCTTATTTTCTCACGTGTTTTTGATTACCTCAGTACTATAAAAACTTGTTCCTCTGATAATGGAACAAGAAAACATAAGCAATTGTCAAAGTGGTTGTTTTGTAGGTCTGTATTAATTCTGTGTTATTCCTCTCTGCAGCAAACAATAGGCTTGTAGTGGACGTTTCCTAAATGATGAAAAGCGTATTTTCCAGTAGTGTGTAGAGTTCACTGTCTACATGTACCCATTGAGCATATTTCTTGTTTTATCCCCTTTCCCCCACAAACAAACTTTGTGAAAATTTGGAATGACCTATTCCAGTGAATTCAAATCAGATTGCATGGATGAATCTTAATGTAAGTTGGAAGGGCAAATAATTGCAGCTGTGGAAATTAGGATAGTGGTGATCAAATATACTCCACAAAGGCACACTTATGCACATGGAAACAAAAAGGAATATAGTGCAGTTGACTCTAGCTATACTGTAGAAACTGTTTAGGTACCCAAGGTGGCATTTAGGAATCTGTAAAATTTTCCTGGAAAGCAGGCGTGTCAATTATTGACATGCTTTTTAAAAAATCTGTCCTGTACATATCTTCTTGAGAACCTGATGTCAGCTTCTTCACAGGATCAAGCCTAAATGAAGTGAAACACACATTAGCCAGGGCATTAACCGCAAGTAAATACAACTTGAGAACAAGTGGTCTGAGGTTAACTTGATTTTAGGCCATCTACTAGGGAAATGTGGTTATTATCTGTGTAGTAGAAAAGACTGGGGCACATAAAATGGTTTAGCTAAGGGACAGAAACTATAATGTGCCATAAAATTAATCTTTCTAATGAGTCAATGATCTTTGTAGTTGTGGAGGTAGGAATTTTACTTTCTGGATTATGTCTTTGAAGGTTGTTTCCAAATTTTCCCCTGGCTGTAGGATCAAAAGTTCAGGTGCGTGAGCCTCTCTTATTTTGGAGAGAAGGATAAATATATGTGGTGTATTATTTTTTTTGTACCGAATAAAGTACAAAACCAATGCAGAACATTCTGTTTCCAGTCCATGCTGAACTTACTGTTGAGTAAGCCCAAGACTACACAAGTATTTGAGGTTTTGGAAAGAATATTTTTAATTTACTAGAGCATGTTGGAAGGCGTTCAATACATTTGCTGAATATCATTTAGTAACTGGCAGAGAATGTATGTCTGGGAAACGTGTTTGTGATATTAAAGGCAGAAAGTGTGAGGAGAGATTCAGAAGAAATCATGTGCTCTGGAAACCATTGCAGAGAATCAACAGAGATATGTTTAATAAGCAGTTAATGCAAATGAATTGCCAAACTGTACCATTTTACATAAACACTTACCTTCTTAAAACTAAGTCTTATGCTCTGGAACGTCCATGAAAATATCCTTGCCATACAAAAGAAAAAGGTACCTTAAGACCCTTAATATGCATAGGCATAAATTACTCAGTCAATATTTACTTATTTTTTGAACTGCATTGAAATATTGAGACCCAAGATTTTTATGAGCTTAGTCATTTGATAGGTCTTCAGTTTTCTGATAAAGTGAGATCTCAAACATTTTCTGTGTCTAGGGTTTTAAACTGATACTTGTGAGAGAAAAAAGTTAATTCAGGAGGATCTGAGGCATCTTGCCTGCTTTATTGCACCTTTATCTTGTCATTTTTGATGTAGGTGAAGTCAATTTCCAGTGTTGAAGAAAACCAGGAAGTGCTTTGAGACTGGATTTTTTATATTATTCTTCACATGCTTTTCAGTAAATCAGAGGGTAATATGCATGTTTTTGTAAAACAGGTTTTTTGTATAATGCATTTCACCTTGTTGGCTCAGTTGTTCATAAAACGTGCATTCCTAGTGATTGTTTTTAATGTAGGATTTCAGTTGTTTGGAGTTTAGATAGATAGTTTTAAAGAAAACACTGAAAATGAAAGACAGAAAAAATAATTTACTAAATGAATCATATGAGAAAACTCTGTTGAAAAATTCTATAGTCCTCACTTAACTCCTAATTGGAACATTTCCTTGAAAGATCGTCTGCCTCAATTATTCTAGTTTACCATCGAACAAATAAATAGAAAACTTTTGTGTCTGCCTGTATTTGATCTGCTGTCATTAAAATATCTATACCCAAATGTAATTCCTCATGTAATAATACAGATTACAATGAGAGAGCATGGAAGAAAAAACATAATGAGGGGATAGTTTGGAATTGCCTGAAGATCTAAAATTCACTAGAGTTTATACAGAGTTATTTTTCATGGCTGCTAAAGAAATTGGAATAATGCAGTCATCCCGAGCCTTAAAATCATTGAAAGTTTTTTACCATTAGAAAATAAAAAGTATACTGTAGAATCATGAGTTACATTACAGCAAAGAAATGTAACACATTTGACAAAAACATTTACTTCTATGATACTTACATATTATTTAAAAAAAAAAAGTCATGTAGTCTTTAGAAGAATAGCTATTACATTTTTTTCAGGGTAATATTTGATTATATATTTCTTTGGGATAATTGATTTTTTTTAAAATCACATTTTGAGATGTTCTGGTGAAGTATCTCTCTTCTCTTGATTACAAAGTAAACCTGAACTTTCATGTTGTAGTTAAGTGTCTAAGTAAGGCAAAAGATGAGACTACAGTGAAGTATTTAAAGTCTGAAGGTGATATTACAATGAGTTTCTTAGAATCATAGGGTGGTTTGGGTTGGAAGGGACCTTTAAATGTCACCTACTCCACCCCCCCTGCAATGAGCAGGGACCTCTTCAACTAGATCAGGTAGCTCAGAGCTCCGTCCCACCTGACCTTGAACACTTCCAGGAATGGGGAGGTTTATCCAAGATATTGTTCAGGGCCAGGAATCCAGAAATTCTGTGTAAATGGGTAGTGATTTTTGTGGCAGCTTTAAGGTCATTTTTAGCTCTCGAGTAGCGTCTGTTATCAACCTAAGGAGTTGTGTCTTGGAAGTACATGGACTTCAGAATTTGGAGACGAACTGAGTTAGCTGCAGATGAAGTATTTTCCATCTTTTATGGCAGGAATTTCAGCTACAGACACCTAGTACAAGAGAACTTAGGAAGCAAAACCAGACTGTTCTGTTAACTGTGGATGTTTGGCAATGATGAATTAAAAGCTGGTGCTGCAGGTATAATCTGATGATACTTCACAGAAAGAGCTACATCTAAGATGGCAGTATCTCTTGCTAGTGCTTTAAAAAATGGAATCATTTCCTATATTGCAGAAATGCAAGAACCTTCAGACAGAATCATGGCATCTCTTTAAAATGATGGATCATAGTGAAGGTGTATAAACTTCAGTGTAAACATCTACCATGTTTAATTCCAGAGAGACTGATTCACAAGTATAGTTCCTACGTACTCCGAAAGTGTTTTGGAGGTTGAAAGTCAAAAAGAGCTATTTGCAACAGGTGTTAGAACCTAATTCCTTAAGTCTGATTGGACCAAGCTGTGGAAAGCAACACATGCTCCCTCACAAAATGATAAAATTGTTAGTTTGAAATGGTGCCTGTTGTGTCAGTAAGTAACCATCTAGTTCCCTACTCCATTCCGTGAAGTAGAAGAGTAACTCAGGTCAGTGAGGAAAGAGTGTGGGAACAGGAGGGAAAGGATGCAAAGGCAATACTAGTTGAAAAATGTGAGGCCTTTATTTGGTGTGCATAGATATACACATACAAATTTGTGTATATATATATAAATGTGCTTGTGTCATGGTCAGGGCTTGTATCTGGAAACCTAAAATTTCCATTCAGAAGCAGAGATGAAACTTTGCAAAGTAGTCCTTATTTCCAGCATAGCTAAACTGATTTCTCAGATTAAGGTTTAGTGACGTTGGCTTCGGTCTTGCATGGAACTACGATCCTCATCCAGTGGAGTGTGTAAGGATGTATTTAATTTATACAAATAGCCTCCTTATATTGGTTTAATGCTGAAATTTAGGTGTACATGTGAGTGCTTCACTGGATTGGGACACAGATACCCATTGCTTTGCTGAATTGCGTGCACTGAGGCAAGAAATCACCATTCAAAGGTGTGAAGCAAATATCAGCGCTACAGCTGTATGGTAGTGTCCTGTGTAAATAGAATTCAGTCTGCCAGTTGGCTCACATTATTGGCATAGTTTTGATATTTGGGGCTTCCCGTTCTGGGATTCCTCTGCCACTTTAAATTGTATTATTTTGAGTAGTTCCTCTGAGAGCAAACAAGGGGGAAAGTAGCTGATTTTCTTGCAATTTGCTTAAGTTATATGAGAGAATGGCAGGGGTTTTGTTTATTAAATATGAATACATATGTCTGTGCACTTTAGCCCCCTTCCCGCCCCCATCCCTGCCCTACTTTAGGAAAAATTGTTCAAGGCCACAGTGGCTTAACCAGGGGATGTGACAAAATGTTACTGCGGTAAGGTGAGACGTGGCTGAAAGCAAATCTGTCAAAAACATGATTAAGGTAAATGGAAGCCTCTTTAATGAAACTCATTGAGAAGCTGATGCAGGAGGAAAATGCGGTTTGAGAATAATTATTTGAAAGCCAAATCATCAAGGCTTATTCGATGAAGTAACGAAGTTATGCATTCAATGACAGCTTGAAATTAAAAGAAAGGAAAGGATTGCAAATCAATAACAATAAAAAGTGCAGTGAGCTAATGGATCCCTTGTTTCAAATCGAAAGTGACAGTTTGGACTTCCAGAGTAAACCTTTAGTGATGGTCCTTTTCATTACCAGGGAGCAGCTCTGCCGTTTCAGCTTCCGCAGCTGTGATGCTGGGCTACGGGCTGCTTTGATCTATGACTCTATTTGCCATGCCTTTCAGGGATAGGGAAGTGGGAACTCATTACTGAAAACCACCCAACTGATTTGGAAGATAGATTTTCATGTCACCAGCTGATCCCCGAGGCTCAGCATCCACCCTTTGAACAGAAAGTTAAGTAAAACCTGAGAAGATGTTTGCCATGTTGCACTTTAAAAAGGGGCCTTGCTGACTAACTGATTTAATGGGCATATCTGTGTACAGGCAATTCTGCGTCTTCTGGTATAATAAACTCTTCTTGTAGCAAAGAAATAGCTCAATGTTTTTCTTAGTCTTGTCTCTTGCTTTTAGCTGTGTGCTATTCCCGTAATACTCTGGACCGCCGATGCTTGACATGTAGGGGTTGAAATAATCAGAACTGATTGGAATATTCAAGATAAAATAGCGCAAGATTATACCATAGGAGAAAATCCTGCAGACAGGGGTGCTTTAGTCTCCTCTCGTGGCCCCGGTTTCCTTGAATGCTACAATTATCATTTCCTGTAAGACAGTTCTGATAGTTTTTCCTCTACTTTTTAAAGTATCTTATTTAGGGAGACAATCAGGAGTACCCTTTGTATACTACTATATTCATGCGTATGCTTTGAGATAGCAGCCGGGTTGTATGAATAATTAGTTTCTTAGGATAAATAAAGGATGACTCAACCAAAAATTGTGCAAAGCTTCCTGTTTGTGGGGAAAAAAAAAAAAAAGAGAGAGAAAAAAAGATTTAATTGTGAATAAAATCTTATGACCAAGACAGCTATTTAAAAAAAAGCCAAGTGGATAAACTCAATTTAAGCCACTTAATATCAGAGACAGTGGCCTGACTTGTATCTGCAGTGACTGAGGCCTCTGAGGCATTCCCTCATATTTTGAGATCTAAATTCTGTTTCCCTTTTTGGTTTTTTCAGTATCACTTACTTTTCAGAATGATCTCCTAAATTTTGTGCTTTAAAGTGCTTTAGATATGTCACCTCCCTTTTAATGTTTGACTTAATATGAATTATATTTGTTTTCTTAATGTGCCTCTAGTAGAAATAAAAAAATAGAAGTAGAAAAAGTGATTCTTTATATTGCGTTTGTAACATTCACTGGAGAGATGAACACCTAAATTCTGCTCCAAATAAGTATATTAAAGAAAACAGTATTCAAAAAGAATATTGAAAATCTGTTGTTGAATATGCACTGGGCCTTCACTTGATTTACCTCAAGAAGAAATGGATTCAAAGTATATAATTTGAAGAACTGAATCAAATCTGGAACTAAGTGAAGGTTAATGTGGATTCCTGAAAATTTGTTTTGGTGGGGTTTTTTTTTGGGTGAACAAATTAGCTGAAAAACAAAATATAAAGCGAGCCAACCTGCTATCAGTTTTGCAGAAGACCATTTCTGTGTTTTGAGAGGAAAAAAACCCACAGCTGTTAGAAGAGTAGGTAGGTGGAAAATTTATGTGGTGGTAACCGTTGAAGCCCTGCTTTTAAAAGCAGCTCACAAGAAAAATGTAGTCTGTTACAGTCCGAAGAATGAGGCAAAAATTTTTGCATTTTTAGGCTTTCTTCTGTGAAAAAAAAATTAGAAGCAAACAAATATGGCTTTCCTTATCTAGTTGCAGTTTAAGACCTTCTTCCACCTCTTCCATCACTGTCCTTCCAACGTGCAATATTCTGTGGGAAGACACTGTAAGTCTCTCTGTGAGTGACCTTAGTTTACATTAGCACTGACTAAAATCCTCATAGTTCTTTATGCTAAAGCTTTTATTTGCACTGAAACAGAACAAAAATAGTCACCTTGCCCACTGTAGCATTTCGGATATGAGATGGTAACTATGAGAGTATTACTCCTCAGTAGTTTGTACACTAGAAGCTTTGTTGGCAAAGTGATACATTTTGCATCTCGGAAAACAATTGATGTACTTTAACATGATTGAAAACATTCATATTTTATTTATGTTTTTAACAAGAATGTGTAACATTTTTGCAGGGAAAAAATGGTTGTGAAAAGACAAAAGCAAGTTTGTATTATAAAAACGTTAGAAGCCTTTGAAATAAATATTTCTATGAACATTTTTCCAAAATGGCTATAAAATAATAATAACCCTTTTTATACTTCAAGCAGAATAAATTTTCTGTTTAATATGTGGTAGACAGCTGATTTGCGATCATGGAAAATACTGGAGGAAGAAAGAATCTAATGAATGGTGGAAATAATGGGAGTTGTCTTGATATTGCCTGAATAGCTTACATTCAGATCATTGCAATTCATTTAGTTATCAGTAAAATTGATAGGTATTAATATGCCTAATTCCTTCATCCTGGGATTTAGGGTCTAATTCTCTGGCTTTACAATTAATGGAAAAATTCTTAGCTGTGGCTTTGGGTTTTAGATTCTTCTCTCTTGAGAAAAAAATTGGTTAGAATGATCCATAGCAAACGTTTTGCTCTGCTCAGAAGAAATATGACGTGTGTGTAATGCATCAGTTTATGCCAGGGGTCAACCAGGTGGAAAAGAGCTTTGCAGAAACGGACCTGGGGGTCCTGGGGGACACCAAGTTGAAAATGAGGAAGCAAAATGCCCTCGCTGCAAAGAACGCTAGCGGTATCCTGGGCTGGTACTAGGCAGTATTGCCAGCAGGCCAAAGGAGGTGATCCTTGCCTTATACTTAGCGCTGGTGAGGCAGCACCTGGAATACTCTGTCCAGTTCTGGGCTTGGCAGCGTAAGAAAGACACGGGCAGGCTGGAGAGTCCAATGAAGGGCCATGAAGATGATGAAGGGACTGGGGCATCTCTCCTATGAGGAAAGGCTGAGACAGTTGGGACTATTTAGCCTGGAGAAGAGAAGGCTCAGGGAGGGATCTTACTGATGTCTATAAATACCTGGAGGAGGGGTGTAAAGAAGACAGAGCCAGGCTTTTTACAGTGTTGCCCAGCGACAGGACCAGAGGTAATGGGCACCAACTGAAACACAGGAGACCGCTGAGCACTGGAATAGTTTGCCCAGGGAGACTGTGGAGTCTCCATCCTTGGAAATATTCAGAAGCCATCAGGAGGTTGTCCTGTGCAACCTGCTCTAGGTCACCCTGCTTGAGCAGGGGCGTTGGACCAGATAACCTCCAGAGGTCCCTCCCAACCTCAGCCGTTCTGTAATTTTGTATTGTTCTCTTGATGTAGAGTTCATCAAACATCTGATGATGAGTCCTGAGAGAACTGATTTGTCCAAATCTGAGATAAACAGACACAAACATGTGGTTGCGCATGTACACATACATGCATGCGCTGGCCAGAATGTCGGCATAGTTTTTGAACTGTTTAGTTATACAGTTGAACTTTCACCAATTAAATGAGCAGTATTGCCATTGATTTCAGTAAAAGAAGTACTGTGTTATGTTTGGAGTTTTAATTACTATTGCTGTTATGCATATAGGATTAAAGGAGGAGAATTAAAACGGGGAACCCAAAGTTGGAAGTTGTATTGCTGGTTTAACGGGTGGCTTACTCTGTGACCTCCAGCAAGCTGTTCTAATGATCTGTGTCTTCATTTTCCAATTCGTAGAACCCAGATAATAAAATGCACCTACCTTGCAGGGATGTTGCGAGTTTCAATTAGTGCTTGTAAAGTGCTTTGGGCTCCACAGATAAAAAATGCTATAGCAGTAGAAACTATTATTATTGTTACATCATTATAATACACGTTAGCTTAGCTCTATGACATTAATCTTCATTTATCAAGAGACTTATAACTCACTCCTGGTTACCTCTCTTGCGCATTATAATTTTCTCTATATACTGAAGATAAACATCACATTGGTATATAACCATGGTGAGTTTTATATCTATCCGCACTGTGTATTCATGAGATAGTAGATTTTTTGTAAGCTACTGGAAATAATTCTTGCTCATTGATTGTAGTGATTTTACTCTGGACTGACGCTGTATTTTCACCTGTTTTTACAAAGTATTATAATTAAAATAATAATTTTTGTAAATTATTTCGTTGGGTTTTAAGTGGGGCTCAAATAAAGTGCTGTGTCATGTGGCAGTATTGCACTTTGTTGGAGTGTATCAGTATGAAAATCATAACGTGGACCTGCTTTGGTAACTGCGTTATTGCGTATCTAACATTAGGGCAAGTACAATGCTTCACCTTGGAGAATTAAACTTATTTGCTGCTCACGATATCATTGTTGTATCAGAAGTAGAGAAGTTTTCAAGGGGAAAAGCTGTGTAAAGTGGTACTAACAATAGGGGATGTGCGGTCAACTAATTGATGTTCTTGCCTTATGTACCAGAGATCATATTTAATTGCTGGTAACATGGATCTCTCCATCACTTGTAAATCATTAAGTTTCAATAAGCAATATCTGCAAAATTATGTTCACTTTGTTTTTTTCCCATTTACTATAAATGTTTTATAGGCCTTTTATTTTTGTTGGTTTTGCTAATGCCCTCCTACTCTTTGCAGAATTGCTTGACGTTTTGGCAAAAGTGAGGAGTCTTATTTTGATCTTTCAGTGTTGTTTCAGAGAGTTGGCTTTACAGATATAAGTGAATGTGAATATAGAAATATGATTTATAAATATTCTATAAAAATATTAGATTCATTATTGACTA
Source organism: Rhinoptilus africanus (assembly GCA_013400135.1). NCBI lineage: Eukaryota > Metazoa > Chordata > Aves > Charadriiformes > Glareolidae > Rhinoptilus > Rhinoptilus africanus. The sequence goes on from VXBO01010047.1 coordinate 511,069, forward strand.
ATAGTAATTATATTATTAGTTCTTGAAAATTATATCATAAAATTATATGATTAATGATTGTATAGGTGTTATTTAGATAATATAAATAATAATGGAAGCAAATAAATAGCAGATTTGATTGTAAATTCAAATACAATTTTTAATTGTTTTGCTGTTTTATATGTTATCAAATGGTGTACAATGGTCAACCAAAATTATTACTAGATTATAAGGACAAGTGGGTGATGGTCAAGTAATTGCTGCAGAAACCGACAGAAATGCTTAAGATCTTCCTGCTTTAAACTGTGTTTTTAGCAACCCTGTGTCCTCCCATCTCTTGGACCGTGAGACACAGCAGGAGCAGTTTAATGTAGTTTTGTGGTTTTGCGCTAAAGCACAATATAGTGCATTCATGCAGTGGGTGTAGTTTGCATTGACGCAGATAAAGAATATTACCTACACATTACTTCTGTTGTGAGGCAGAAATCTGTAATGAGGAGGCTGTTAGGATGGAAAATAGGAATAGAGACAGCCATAGAGGCTTTTTGCAATCATTTGACCAAAGCCATGGTTCAGTATAAAATGAAAAGTCTAAATTTATACTTAGGTACAGCAGCATGTTTAAGTAATTGTATCTGAAAGTTTAGGTATCTACAAAACTATTTGCTTGGTGAACAGGTAGATATTTGCAGACTGAAGTGTCTTTTTCTAATCTAGATTAAAAATTACACTATTGCACTTGTAAGAGTATGCTTTAATCAAAACCAGTGGCATTTTGCACACGCGTTGAACTGGTAATAATGAATAAAAGGAGAAAGGCATATGCTTGGATACAATTATGCATCACTTCTGTCATAAACATTGTACCATATGTTTTTCATTAGTTCTTCAGTTCCTTCTTTTCCATTTATTAGTTTTACATATTGAAGCAAAAGGAGTACTTTCATGCAAATGTCTCTAATTGTATTAATGTTGCCAATTTTATTTAGAATGGATGTTTTGCAACCCTTTTAACCTCCAGCAAAGAAGTTGTTGTCCCAGCCAGCCTAATTTAATTGATGTCACAACTGAACACAAGTGATTTGTCCCAAGCAACTCTAATGTTTTAATGAACTTAGGTACATAATGAGATAAAGAGTATATCCATATTGCACAGAATATTTAATCTGGAAGTTAAAAGTTTCCACTCAAAAAATAAGACTTTTAAGGATTGAAAAATTTTGATATTGAGGAGGCTTCCTTTCTACTTACAGAAACATTGAAGCATTTTAATGTTCTGTAGTTGTATCTTATTCCTCAAGTGAGATTTTAGAAGAGAATTTTTATTATAAGCATAAAAACCCCATTGCCAGTGCTCTGACACAGAAGAAAGTTTGATTAAGGTCTTACAGAATGTTTAAAAACTTGGCAGAAATTTTCTTAGTAGAAGTTTTGCCTTGGATTGAAATGAAGAAAGGGTTAATCTCTTAAGTATCAATGTTTCTTTGCACTTTATCAGAACTGGGAAACTCAGATGTTAACTGGAAAACCTTAATTATTTTTTAAGTCAGTCCTTGGATTTGTGGCTTTGTTTTTTTCTTCTAGCATGGCAAACAGTCTTTAGTAACTAAATTTCTCTATTGACTTTTCTTGTATTCTTTTAAAATCCCTCACTAATCATCACTGTTTGTCTTTTTATTAAAATACTCGACCTTCCTAAAAAGGAGTTACTTGTTTCCTTCCTTCCTCCCTCACTTTCTTTTCTCCCTTCTCTCCTTCCTCCATCCCTCCCCCCCTTCCTTCCTTCCTTTTTACTTTTTCCTTCCTATTGCCAATTCTATGTCAAACTGGTGAGTTTCTTCTCCAATGATACATATGAACACTTTGGCATAGTTGGCTTCCTGCAGGCTTTTATCAGCACTTGCTTCCAACTGAGCATTTTTAACTGGATGACAACAATAAGAATCCTATCCACTGCTGGCTTGTATGTATCATATACGTGGTTTGGTTCTTTTTTTCCCCTCTCTCCCTCCTACCTATACTCAACAAA
>VXBO01010047.1:520696-578058 GCA_013400135.1 Rhinoptilus africanus
GCTCTGGAGCCCCTGCTACAGGAAAGATCTGGACGGGCTGGAAGGTGTCCAGAGAAGGGCCAGGAGGAGGATGAGAGGGCTGGAGCACCTCTCCTACGGAGACAGGCTGAGAGAGTTGGGGTTGTTCAGTTTTAAACTGAAACAGAGAAAATTTAAATTAGATATTAGGAAGAGTGAGGGTGGTGAGACACTGGCCCAAGTTGCCCAGAGGATCTGTGGATGCCCCATCCCTGGAGGGGTTCAAGGCCAGGCTGGATGGGGCTTTGAGCAGCCTGGGCTGGTGGGAGGTGTCCCTGCCCAGGGCAGAGGGGTTGGAACTGGATGATCTTTAAGGTCCTTTCCATCTCTAACCATTCTGATTCTATGATTCTTCAGCAGCTAGAAGTTAACAAGACATGGCAGGCTTCTCTGTCAGTGTAATGCAGACTTCACATGTAAACCCACGTCGTCTGTAGGCATATGAACATTGTAACACTAGGGTTATATGGTCATCATTCTTACAGGAAGACTGCAAGTATTTTGGTATGAGGTACATGAGTCTAGTTCAAATTTTGATTTAAATAATGCCCGATTAGGTTGCTAAAACGCTGTAACATTGAATGAATGCTGGTTGTGTACAGTGGTCATCACAAAAATGTGAGCTCTTGCCAGCTAATCATTATAGATTCAGTTATTGCTGTGCAGGAACATTCTCCTGTATTGTTTCCATTCATATATCTGTTGACAGTTCTTGATTTTTAGTAATTATTGAATGTTTCTACTTTTTATCTTAAGGTACTTTTGTTTTGACTCTACTTTAGACGTTATCATGTTTCCAGTAATGTTTCTTTTATTTGAGGCTGAATGTCTAAAAACAGGGGATAAGGTAGATCTTTATGATATTTCTAAGCTTTTGTGGTATTAATAAAGCCCCACAGGGAAATAATCAGAGAGCTTTATTGTAATACGGTGGTTCAGAAAGGAAGCATGACAGCAGTACATTACTGCTAATTGCATTTAATTAGCTTCTTAGCACTATGCAAGTGAGTCTTTGAAATAGAAGCTATTCAATTTAGATTATTTGGATTGTAATTAAATAACTCCACATTTACCACAGGAGCAAGTTTAATTAGACCTTTTTACAGAAAGGTGATGCCATATATCTTTGCATCAATACAGATATACCTTTTGAAACCCTTATATTAATCAAAGTTTAATCTTGAAATAGGTAAATATGGCAGTATTTTCTCTAGGGTAATTTTAGTAATGATGCACTTACTGATTTGAGGTGATGAAAAGGTATGTTCTTTCAAGTATTGTTCTGTCCACAGTTTTAACAGAGTGGTACTAGATATTTACCTAACTGAATGATATTTAGACTTTGCCGTGGTTGCAAAAGAGAGGAAGCCTCAAGCCTGTGTTGCTAAAATTGCAGAAAACTTGGGAGTCTTTTTTTACATTAGCTGATAGAAGTGGTTGTGCTTGATCTTTCTCTCACTGCTAGTATTTTCTTATGCTCATTTTGATCTCACTGAAATCTTCAATAAAGTTTTGAACCACAGTCTCATATTCATTTCACAGTGAGTAAGAAATTGCCCGCATGTTAAATAATCAATGTAGTTGATTGGTTAGTTGAACTAACACAGATAAATTTCTGTGTCTTTCTCCACTTGGGTACAAAACTGATATGATCAGTTTCTTTTTCTTGCAATATGCTTTCCAAAATCTTGCAATATGTTTTCCCCCAGTTTTTAAGTAACTAATAGCAATTACTTGACTGACTTTGTTTTCTTTTCTCAGTTGAGAAACAAAGGATTTCTTTTTTGTACAAGACAACAGCTAATTTAGGTTTCTAGAATCTGAAGTACCTCACTTCGGTACAGCAAGGACTTGCCTCTCCTCTTTCCGTAGGTTCAGGGTGTCCTTAATTTCTTTGAGAGTCAGTTTGAAATGCGTGTGCTTATCAACCCTGCAAAAGAGGCCATAGACGACTCAAGGCTTTAGGCATCATCCCTTAAAACTGAGAAGTCTTTTAACAGTAGTCTCTCCAAGTGGGTGGTGGTGAGAAAGAGCTTGTAGTACAGCTACTTACACTGTTTTTGCTCTGTGGATGAAAGGAAAACTTAAATCTCCAGGGCTGTCAGTCTAGGATGAAATTAATATATTTTTACAACTATTACTTTATCTCTAAGCCATTCTGTGATACATTTAGATATGTGCAATAAATAGATAACGAGTAAGATCTAGCCAAAGTGTTTAAGTTTGATACTGGAGATGCACTGGTTATGCTTTTTTGTTTCATTTTGTAGCAATATTTCTAGGTATGTAAAAGTAAAGAATCAAGCTTAGGTAATAACACTTTAAATTCTGCTCATTATCTTTGTATTTAAAAAAAAAAACCAAAGAAAATATAGCAAGAGTATGTGATTGTCATTTCAGACACACACTCTCATGTCTCAGTCTCTTGATTCAGCTATATCTGATTCGATACCTCAAACCTGCAACAGAACTGATAACCTGTAACGCTGAAGGGGAGCAGAAGAACTTGTGAAGACCTAAAATTCTCCATAATTTTTGTAGCAGTTTTTTTTGCTGCACAAACAGGAATGTTGATTATCTTTGATTTAGCTTTAATGAACACAGATGTATTTAGTCATGCAGTTATTCAGCATTTAGATATCTAGCCATAATATTGGACTCAGTGATATCATCAGCATTGATGCTGAGCATTGAGTGTGCTAAACACAGATGAGTGTACTTAGTAGTATGTGTAAGAGTTTATTATTTGTTGGGTTCACCCCTCCCTCTCTGAATGGAATGAGTTAAAGAGCAGTAAGGGAGAATAAAATGTATTCAATGCATCTCTCTTAATGTTTAGCACCTTGTGTGTGTCTATGGACATCAGAAAATTGTACCTCTCAAACCTTCTTTACGTGCATAACTTCAAGTCATGTACAAACCTTCCACATCTGTTCTAATTTCAAAGACATTTCTCCAGTGCATACCAGCACACAGCAATATATGATACCTGGAGATGAATGAAAATCTGGGCATATACAAACAGCAATCAGAGGCATATAGATTTCAGATTTGGATTCCTTTAAAAATTTAGGAGATTAAGCTGAATTTAGGAACAGGACTGCATGCCAGCATCACTCCATTGAGCTTAATTTTTTTTCTACAAAATGCGAAAAGAAGCAAAATTAAGCATTTTTAGAACAAGAATCTTAACGTCCATTTACCATGCTCACCAGGTTAGTATTTGTCTTCCTTTACTATATTGAAAAATATCCAAAGTTCTTCCTAGTGACGTTTTTCTTCATTGCTCCCTCTTTTACGGAAGTTTCCTTAATGGGCCTAGGACAACTAGTTATTAATTGAAAGTTGAAACTGTATAGAGCTGGCATGCCCTGTAATACTGTATGTGGTAGGCATCAGTGTGGAAAACCTAATATTCTCAACTGATACTATCACATCTCTGAGCTGACTCAGTGGTCAGAGTAAGTTTTGAATACGGCATTGGTTTGACTTCCACTTCATGCTGTAGAAAAGTCTTGTTAAAGGCAGGTGCATGGGCATTTCATGCGCTGTTCTGAGAGCAAGAGAAGACTTACTTCTGATTTAGGGTTGACACAGCAAAAGCCCATCGAAAGCATAGCATATTACTGCTACTGAAGAGGACTAAGAGTTACCAATCAAGGAAATGTATCTGATTTTAATATCGTGTCAGGAATATGTACTTTAGAAAGTAAGTAAAAGTATGTAATATGAATGAATTGTCATGGGTTTGGCTGGATTGGCCAACCAGAACAACAGATGGCCCTCCCCTCCCCCTCCAAGGAGAGGAGAGGAAGAGATAAGGAGATTTATGAGTTTAGAAAAAGAACTAAACTAATTTAATGAAAATAATAATAAATAAGGAAATAGTAAATAATAATAGAANCGTAAAATTAGAAAATTGGTTCTGTTTTACCTCAAACCAGGATATGAATGTTTCAAACAAGACTAAGGAAACGGAACAAATTAATAGTTAAGCTATTCCACAGGTGTTTATAACATCCTCTTTCTTTGTGATGATCTTTCTACTTGAGTTTCTCCTATTTCCTATAAACAAGTTCCTGCTAAATAGGTAAAAAGAACGTACTTGACAACTGACATCCTTTCTTTTCCTTAGTTTTTGCTATCTTTTTCTTTAGGAGCAAAAGCAAACATGCAATCATATTTTGTCATTTGACTATCAAGAATTCTTTCTATAAGTTGCGTAAGTTTTACCTAGACCAAGGTTAAGATACATAAACAACACATCTGATCCTGGTTATTTTTACCTTTAATATTTGTACTTGCAAAGAGAGATTTTTCTTATTACTGTTGTTATTTTTTTGTTGTTGCAAAAACTTGGAAATGGTGGCCTTATAATACAAGTGTTGCCAGAGACTGTTGTCCCAGTCTACGCTGGGGCAGTGGCAGAACTGTAATTCAGCAAGCCTTGGCACAGTAGGGCTTTGACACCTCATCCTGTCTTAATCCTTGGAGGGGTACAGACTCTGCCATCCTATCATTCTAGTTCACATTCTTATTTTCCTGTATTTTTCCATGACATGAACAGTCTTGAGACACCTTATCACCTCTCTTCTTTTGCCCATGGCACTTAAATTGAAGATTTAGAAACCAAAACTTTAGATACTGTATTTTTTGGGAATCTTCTTCAGACAACTCTTTCCAAAGTGGTATTTAACCAAGACAGAGGCACCACATAGGTGAAGAGATCAAGCTCTGAGGAGTGGAAGGGTTTGACTGTGTTGCTATGTTTTTGTGTTAAACCTGATTAATGCTTAAAAGTGAGTGATTTTTCGTTTACCTGAATAGGTGTATTTTCATTTGACCTGGGGAATTTGTTCACCAAACGAGGTTATTATATTCTCTTCCAACCCACCGCTCATCTATTTAGGAAAAAACCCACTAGAGTAAGACAATCTAAGATCCTTAGCATAAAATAGTGAAGAACTCCAAAGTTACATTCCAACTTTTCCTCTCTATCTGGAGGAGTATAAACCAGAGCAGCAGAGGAGCGTCTTCTCACTGCCACAAGCTGTGAGATTTTCACAGTACTTCAAAAGCTAGTTGCCTTCATAGCAGTACATAGTTACAGATGGACACGGCCCCTTCAGCATCCCCTTGGTTAATTGCTCATCAAGAGTTCAGAGACATTTCCAAAAATCTTGGATAACTTTTTGAAACTATAGTAAAACTGTCACTTTCATATATACATATAAAAAAAGAAGTAATAGAAAAAACATTAAAGGTTACATTTTATATTTCCTTACTCTGAGACGTAAGTGATTATCTAATACAAGGTTTTTTGGAAAGTCTTCTCCAGGTCAGTAGATTTTGTGCTAATTAGTATCTGACAATGATAGGATAACTGGTGAAAGGCCAGGGCATACTCCTTAGATCTACTCTTTCTATTTCTTTGGAGAACTAAGCTGTCTTCACAGCCTTGCCTGTGTATTCATCCTGCCATGTATCGTATACAGGGACTGAACTGATAAGAAAACATAAACTGAAAATGATTTAGTAAATGGTTCATTAATACACTTGGTAATGTGTTGATTAAGTTGTTCAAATTATCGGTCTGAAGAGTTCAACTGTGTCTCTAAATTCTCCAGCCTCTTTGTGATGGATGGCAAGCTTCCATCCATCCGGCAATTTGGATTTGATTTTGGCTAGCTAGGTGATGCTATGAATGAAAGGCCAATTAAGTGACACAGATATGAATAATAATTACATATCACTAAAGTGTTAAATTCCATTAATTAAAGTTACCACTCGTATTGATCATGAAAGGGAGCAGAATATGCTGACATACGTTGTCAGATTCTGAGTTCACTGGAATCAGTCAAGAGAAAGACACCTGGGTACTGTGGTAGACAGATGATGAAAATATGGAAAAGCCTGATGTACAGCAGAGAAATGAAAGCAAATAGAGTGCTAGCACACATAAGAATAAGGAAATACATTAACAATGCTAGGCAATTATATAAATCAACACTGCTGTTTCCTTTGGGTACTGGATTCAGACAGGGGTGGGTATTTACTTTTACAAAGTCAATAAAGTGAAGCCCTGAGATGGAACATAAAATGCCTTTATGGCAAATAAAGGCAATGGCATCCTTGTTTCTATCTGCATGTTGTCTCTGAGAAATTACTAATATGGCCTTCATTATCTGAGCAGAAATATTTTGCAGAATAGATCGTTAAGTGCTGTCTTTGAATATCGACACTATAGCATGTCTGTATTTAGTGTTTACCAGATGCTGAATGCAGATCTGAAATATGTTTCCAAACTCTGTTCTGTTTTCCCCTTCAGCCAGTTTGTTGTTCTGTAAAAAGTGTCCTTTTTACTATGTGTTGGAATTGCTAATGTAGTCCTGCTTCACCGCTATTTTGAAACATTTAGAAGAAAATAAAGACAAAACAAAGTCTCAATGTATAAAATCTAGTAAGAATATGTTTCTGTCTTCAACTTTCACTGTTTGTCAGGTAATCAGTAAAAGAAAATGCCTGCAGTATTGCAACACCCACTCAGTGTTTGTGCATGTCATTGTGTCCATCCATAACAACTCCATCAGTAAAGCCAGGGGTGATGAATGAGTAGTGGTAGGAGCTACTGAAGTAAATGATCATACAAGTAGGAATAATTGTAAACCTCCATTTTTACATATAATTCAGGCTGTTTTGAGACCATTTATATTTCAGTGTGACTAAAGTACTGTTATTTTTATCCCTTTTTACAAGGGGTCACGTCGGAAAGACAAGTTTCCTCCTGGGGAGATTCTGATTGGACACAAGAGGAAAATTTTCCACAATGAGAACAATCAGCCATGGGAATAATCTCCCAGGGAAGTGGTATATTCCCTATCACTGGACTCTTTTAAGATTCAGCTGGACAGGGTGCTGAGCCGTCTTACTTAGATGGCTTTTGCCGAGGAAGTTGCACCACATGATCCTTGAGGTCCCTTCCAACCTGGTGTTATGTGATTCTATGATTATCTCTAAACATTGGTTTGTTTCTGGAAAGGAAATGGGTGTCAGAAATAACCTTGATTTCCAAAGTGAATACTGTACTTAGGAATAGTCCTCTGGGCATCATAATTGAACATGAAGAGAATTTTGTGAAGTGGCTTATGTCACTGACTGATTCTCAAACTGAAGAAACTATGATTTTTATTGTTCTAATACTTGTTATTGATACTGGTTCCCCCTTCCATAAGACCACCACATGTGTATTCCCTTTCCTAAAATCAATTTCGACTGTCTTAAGGAAGAAAACTCTCTGAATTTTGTTGACTCTAGATTAGAAAGGATGGTTGTCCCCACTTGTCTGAGCGTAGGGCTAATAGAGGAAATTCACTATTTCAGTGTTCAGATGTTGTCTTCTGTTTTTATGATCAAAAGCATTAGGGTATGCACATTTGATTTTACGACACTGTCCTTTACAATAAAAGTTCCCTGTATCTTTATACTTTTAACCAGCTGATATATTTGTAGTCCCTAATCATACCTTCTCTTAACCCTCATTTTGCTAGGGTAAATAAGCTAAGCACTTTCCAGTTCCTCTTACAAGATTGGATTTTGTTCTTCTGATGCTGTTCTTCTGTTACCTTCCACAGCTTGAATTAATATTCTTTGAAGATGGGTAGTCATCTGCAGAAGTCCACATGAGGTTTTGTACAGTTGTATTAAAAGCGGAATAATACCACCTGATACATTCTGGCTACATTGTCTTGGTTATCCAGTAACTGTGTAGTAGCATTAAACTTTTCACCTCAGTCCTTCCATATGCATTTTATAAAATTGAACTATAGAACTGAAATCCTTTTTAGTCAGTGGGTGGAAGACCTTGGATGTACCATTAAATGTCATCCTATTTCTTTTCTCCACTTTCAGGGGCTTGAGTGAAGACAGATAAAGTAAACAGACTTTATACGCATGGAAAAAACCAGGTGTTTTCTTATTGAAAATGTCTGTCAGGTCAGGGATGGATAATGTACCTTCAGTCAAACTACTTTGTGTTGCATTACATTTTTCATGTATCTGCGTCTTGGATTGTTTTTACTTTTGAATTTTCTCTGAAAATTCACGGATCTGCAGCTCTTGAGAGCACTGCTCCCACTTCTTTTGAGTAAATGTTATATTTATTTCTATTTAATCAAATATATATATTTCTGCCTGCTGGAGAGGGTGCAGCATAGGGCTATAAAGATGATGAGGGGACTGGAACACCTCTCTGATGGAGAAAGGCTGAGGGAATTGGGTCTCTTTAGTCTGGAAAAGAGACGGCTGAGGGGGGACCTTATCGATGCCTATAAATACTGACGAGGGGGTGTCAGGAGGATGGGGCCGGGCTCTTTTCAGTGGTGCCCAGGGACAGGACAAGAGGGAACGGGCACAAACTTGAGCACAGGAAGTTCCACCTAAACCTGAGGAGGAACTTCTTTCCCTTGAGGGTGGCAGAGCCCTGGCCCAGGCTGCCCAGGGAGGTGGGGGAGTCTCCGTCTCTGGAGACATCCCAAACCTGCCTGGAGGCGTTCCTGTGCCCCCTGCTCTGGGTGACCCTGCTCTGGCAGGGGGTGGGACTGGGTGATCTCCAGAGGGCCCTTCCAACCCTATGATTCTATGAAAATAGATTATATGAAGATCTTTGATTTTCCTTCCTTATTTTCCTTGTTTTTTTTCAGAGAGATTGGCTTTTGGTATATCAAAGTTAGAAATCACAATAATTATCACAAAAGAAAGTTCTTGTTTTCTAGATAAATGTACTTCAACTCCTATAAAGACTGAAATAAGAGGGTAGAATGATCTGCTTTCTTGGCATCAAAGGGTAGTGTTCCCTCTATGGATATACAGACTGCACAGCCCGGCCACGTCACCATCTAATGTCCCTAACACCTACACTCCCGCTTAACGGACTCTATGCAAACAAGCAATGTATAGTTAATTTTTTTTCCCTCTACAGGACTGCCTTGCTTTCCACTGCTGTAAACAGCTCTCCACTCATGTTTTTGCATCGGTGCAGAGGTATAAAGACCCTGTTCCAGCAGTACTGATTATAGTGACTGAAAAAAATAGACTGCTTTTATTTTCTTTCAGAGTTGCTATGTTTTAATACAATTGATATAATTTCTTATGTCCTACTAAGCTTAAGTTTAAGGCTATTTTAGGTTTATTTAAATGGGGAAAAAAAAAAGTAATCTTTGTGGTTTTTTCCGTCTTGTCTCTGGATGTATTTGTAATACTTTCTCCCGTTCCTTTGCGTCTATCTCAGACAGCGATATATTCTTCTTTTGTTTTTCTTCTTATGCAATGCTTGTGTTTAGAAAAGTCATGTGCCACTGGCCTATAGACGGTTGTATAATACTCATGGGACCTTAAAATATTTACAAGGGTAAATTGGGACTATAATTCCACTGTGGATTTGCTGACTTCATCCAAAGACATTAAGAAAGCCATAATAATATTAAATATTACAATAATCTAAAGTACCATTTGACATGGTAGAAACACTTTTCTGATGAACAAAGTATTTTCACATCATCTGTGGCCAGAAGGGCAAAGAAACTACTGTGACACACCATCCTTCTTTCTGGCCATGTATGTGACTGCAGAGGGATGGTTGTGTAAAGCAGAGAACAGAGGTGATAGGGAGATGATTTTCATAGAATCACAGAATGATATCTCCGTCTTTTTATCTCTCTGTCCACTTAGTTGCAGAGGCTGAACTTCGCTGAAATTGTCAACAAAGCCATTATTCCACTCATTGGTCAATGTGTGTTCATTTTCCGCTGAGTGCTTCGGGGATCGATGCACTGATGATCAGGATGCTGATCGTTCTCTCAGGTTCATTTTTCCAAGGGCAGTTATGTGTAATCCTCAGTTCATCTGCGTCATGAAAACATCGTGATTAAAAGGTGACAAATCATTGAAATATTAATTCACCTGTGGGAAACTCAAGGACAAAGGAGTGATAAAATCTTTCACCTCTCCTATATGAAACTACTGCAGTAGTTGTTATGGTTGTTATGCTTTGTGTGCTAGTTTTTCTTTATTTTTATTTGTCTGGAAACTTCATTCTTTGGTTATTTTAAAATTTATTAAAGGAGTTCATACTTGTGTTTTGACCCTCTTAGGGAATTTCTGTTCATAATGGATCTGGGAAGAGGAGATGGAAGAAGAGGTAAACCAGTAGGTTCTCAGGAAAAACCCCAAGCCTTTCTCTTCCGTTTAACCTAAGCTGTAGCCTACAGGGATGTTGTATTGCTGAAATAAAGAAAATGAATCCCGATTAAAAAAAAAATAATATAGTAGGTCTTTCACTAAAGCTGCTCAATGGAATTTTATGATATGATAAATTCTTTTATTTGAAATGAGGGTGAGAAATGACCTAACACAGTACTTGAAAGAAGTGACTTGCAATCGCATTCTGAACTGCGTATTATGAAATAAAACCATACTGACCATAAGCAGAACCACATGGTAACTTTCCGTATAATGCTGCCTGTGAAACGTTCATATAGAAGATAAGATATACTGACTCTATCCAATTAGAGATCTCTTTTTGGATCAAAAGGTTTTGAGAAAAATGAGGTTTAGACTGGTGTTTGCCTATGTCTAGTATACATGGCTTGATTTTACTGGGAAATAATAAGGAACCAAGTCTTTAAACCTGCAAATTACAGTAAGGAAAAAAAACATTTTTGTAAAAGTTTAGGTTGCGGGTTCTCAGGGTTTTTTTTTTTTTGTTTGCTTGCTTGCTTGTTTATTTTATTTTTAATTTCAGTCATATCTGAGTAGTGATAGCATGATTTTTTTTTTTTTACTTTCTCAGATATGGGAATCTCTCATATATTCAGAAATTGCAGAATGTGCTTCAGCTTGTCTTTAATTCTGAGCACGCGCTGTTGTAAGGGAGGCATAATACAATACTTTTTACAATAACATCCTACTACAAGGCTCAAATTCTGTTCCCAAGACATCTGTAAATTATAATAGCAATTCCTATAAACCTAGGATATTCTGATTGTAGGATGTTACTTACTTAAATAGCATTTATTCATATTCATATATTTATGATAACAGGATAATTATTTTTTACAGGAATTAGGTATAGACTAAGATTTTTAGCTGTTTGGGAGTTCTAAGTGTATACAAATAAATTCTGTGACAGATTGTTCAATTGTTAATGAGTAAATATGAGGCTTATTCTATAAGCACCATAAATATAAAATCCTTCTGGTTTAGCCACCTTTACTTTCATCAGTTCTGATGAAAACTAAATATTGTCCTGTCTAGAGAAATTAAATCATCTGAATTTGTCAATCACACTGTGGAAAATAGCTTCTATTTCTGTATATATAAATAGTAGTTGTGATATGTCTTTTCACTGTGTCCAGAAGTTTCTTGCCCTCTTGGTGGTAAGGGGATTTATCTATATTGCCTTTCCTAAGTGAATAACATCTGTCACAGAGTATATGAAGATGACTTAGGTCCAGATATAAATCCGTGCTGAAACCCAGTAATGACTCATCTCTTCAGTTCTTTCAGCGTAAGCCCCAGTGTAGACATCCATTTTTCAGAATAAGTGCCATATTTTTGTTTTAGTTTAAGCCAGCTATGAATGACTTAAATCAATGCCTTAAAAATGACTTAAATCAATATAAGGCGGTGTTAAAGTTAGGAACATTCACATAGAGGCTTAAAATACCATTAGTTTATACATTGCAATTTATGAAAACTGAATATATAAAACATCATAGTAAAAGCTTTACCACCAGTGAAAACCTCCGCTGCACTGTCCTGTTTCCCAGTCTATCCCAAAGCTGTAGCATCTCAAGCTGTTTGTGTTACATTTAGGAGCTGAAGGGACAGATTTGAACATGATATGAGAAGGATTTCCTCTAAGGAAACTGTTTCCACCTGGGACACAGCGTTCTGACTCAGCTGGTACTCCTTCCCGTTTGTTTGTGCCTTCCCCTGCAAGGATGACGGGAAGGCTTTTGGGCTGCTGTTGTCCTTTGGAAGCAAATGCATCCCAGGCGGGAAGTGAATATCCCCACAATCAAATATAGCAAATTTCACTCTGCCTCGTAATCTTTTACACCCGGGTAAGACAAGTATAAAATGGTCCTATTCTGATTTGCTTGCAGTATATAGTTGTTCTTTCTGCACAGGTGTTAATGACTCCTCCAAACGCCAGACAATAGAGAATAAATTGAAATAGGGTGGTTCATAGCAGTGAAAGTAAACTACCATTGTGCTGACATTATGTTTTATTTTGTTGGGAATGGAGTGGTAGCCAAGATTTTATACAGGAGGGAGATTACATTAATATTGAAAATGGAGAACTACCCCTTCAAAAGAAATGGAGTAGTTTAAAGCAATGATAGAATAAGAAAACCTCTTGGAAAAAAAGTGCCTGAAGTTTGGCCTGTACACTATGCCATGGTAAAGAAATGGTTTATCAACCTGTCTTTAACTAAGCAGTTTTACATGGCTGTAAACTCTATCTCTAAAAGCTATATATTGGTTCGTGCACGCAAGGCTTTTTTTTTTTTTTTTTTGTGAATACATGAATGTTGTTTAAGAAAGAAAAAAAAAACCCTGTAATTCGAAACATTTTTGAAAATCATATATTTGAGTGCTGAGTGAACTTACTTCATTGAGTGTACTAGAATTCCATGTCAGAATTAAATATAGGAGAAATTTTAATCTTTTTCCCCCCAGGCAGTAAGAGAAATACATGTGCACATTTTATGCCATGGTCTGCAAGTGTGACTATGCCAACAAGATGCATGATTTACTAGCTCAGTAGGAACAATGAAGTGATTTCCATAAAAATCCCAAGCATAAATCCAACCAAGACTCCTACAATGTGATGCTTTGACGTAATCTATTTTGGACTCTATTTTTTTCATTATAGAACCGTCATAAAACAAGGAAATTGCCCTGCACAAGGAGCTGAAAATTTACATCATTTAGGAAATTCTGGATAACTACATGAGAATACCACAGAATACATTTTGTTTCACAAGTACACAGACATGCATAGCATTGTGTAAGAGGAACAAAAATCCAAATAATTAAATCTCAGTCACCGCTCATCAGAGAACAATATTACCATGGATTTTTTTTTTAATTTTTCCATACAAATTTCCAACGTGAATTAATTTAACCTTGTTATTTCTGTAAACTGTGGTCAGGACTGCTAAAATAAGGTTATATTTAAACACAATATGGTGATGGATGAGAACATTTGTACTTACTCAGTCATGTAGTCTTTCCTGTAGAAACAGTGGAAAGATGAACTTACCAGATTGTGACATAACATTTATAAAGCAGGAAACAGAACGTAGTGATACGTTGGGCCAAACTACCAGAAGGCAGAGCCCAAAGAGAATTGAAAAATAAAGGGTCAAAAAATGAATTTGAAGTTTTGAGACACTAGATGGTTGTTGAAATACAGTAGAATGTGGTAAGTGTTTTAACAAGAAAATATTGCACTGCTGGTGGATGAAAGACCAGTCTTTTCTTCAGTGGCCGCTGTTTTATAGGAACGTGATCAGGAAATAGGATTCCGTGACGTTAGAGGGAGCATGAGAAACAAACAAACTAAATGCTCCCTTTAATAGCACTTCCTCAGAATATTACAGATGTCTTTGAAACCTAGTTTCAGGGAAGATAAGAGGCAATGGGCACAAAATGAAGTACAGAAAATTCCATATAAAGCTAAGAAGAAAACTTTTATGGTTTGGGTGGTCAAACAAGGGAGGCTGGATTGGATGGTCTTTACAGGTCGCTTCCAACCTCAACGATTCTGTCAATTATTCCCACATATAAAATGAAAATTGTTCAGTTATTAATTATATATTTAATTGTATTTATACTCTAGGCAGTTCCTCAATAGCAATTATAATGTAGTTCTTCCAACCAAACAGATTCTATGATTCTTGTTTAACTATAAAAATATTACTGCTGTTAGAACTTTTATTACAATAAGTGTCAGGTTTGTTACAGCTGTTATATTCGTTATAGGAACAGTTCTGTTTATTGTTTACCAGTAAAAAGGTGGTAGCAGGGAGGCTACAGGGGTGGCTTCTGTGAGAAGCTGCTAGAAGCTTCCCTATGTCCAAGACAGCCAGCGCCAGGCGGCTTCAGATGGAACCGCTCCTGGCCAAGGCCAAGCCCATCAGTGACGGTGGTAGCGCCTCTGACAACACATTTAAAAAGGGGCAAAAAAACCCCGTGCAAGACCAGCAGCAGTGAGAAGAGAGGAGTGAGCACAGGTGAGACATACAACGATTCTGTAGAAACCAAGGTCAGGGAAGAAGGATGGGGAGTGGGTGCTCCAGGTGCCGGAGCAGAGATTCCCCTGCAGCCCAGGGTGAAGACCATGGTGAAGCAGGTTGTCCCTGTGCATCCCATGGAAGTTAAGGGTGGAGCGGATATCTACCTGCAGCCCATGGAGGACCCACACTGGAGCAGGTGGATGCCTGAGAAAGGCTGTGACCCCCTGGAGCCATGGGGAGCCTGTGGACCCCACTCTGGAGCGGGTTTGCTGCAGGATTTGTGACCCCGTGGAGGACTCGTGCTGGAGCAGTCTCTTCCTAAAGGACTGCACCCCATGGAAGGGACCCGTGTTGGAGCAGTTCATGAAGAACTGCAGCATGTGGGAAGGACTCTCTTTGGAGAATTTGATGGAGGACTGTCTCCTGTGAGAGGGACCCCAGGCTGGAGCAGGGGAAGAGTGTGGAGGGTCCTTCCCCTGAGGAGGAAGGGGCAGCAGAGAAAACGTGTGATGAACTGACCGCAGCCCCCATTCCCTGTCCCCCTGCGCCTCCAGGGTAAAGGAATTAGAGAAAATTGAGAGTGAAGTTGAGCCTGGGAAGAAGGGAGGAGTGGGAGGAAGATTTAGTTTTTGATTTAGATTTAGTTTGATTAAGTTTGATTTAGATTTAGTTTTAATTAAGATTTAGTTTTTGTTTCTCATCATCCTACTCTGATTTGATTGGTAATAAATGAAATTAATTTTCCCTAAGTCGGATCTGTTTTGTCTGTGATGGTAATTGGTGAATTGTCTCTCCCTGACCTTATCTCAAGCTTAGAGCCTTTTGTTATATTTCCTCTCCCCTGTCTAGCTAAGGAGGGGAGTGATAGAGCGGATTTGGTGGGCATCTCGAGTCCAGCCAAGGTCAACCCACCACAAAATATAAAGTAAATTATATGATGAATTACTATTCCCATTTTACGGATGGAAAACTTAGGCTGAAAGATAAAATACATGTGCTCAATGCTTATCTATGGATAACACCCATTACCACCATTGGTGACATAGTGTAAACATACGGCTGAATTAGAAACTGAACCTCTGTAGTCACGTTCCCAGTCTCCCATAACCATGCACCATCCTTCCCCTGAATTGTGTTTGAAAGCAGAACAGGAATTGAATGATGACAGTAGTTACCAGGGTATACAGTGCATATGTGAGTGTGAACTCTGTGTCGTTTTTGAAGTACCTCAACTAACTTTCAGGAATTATTGTATTGGTAAAGCTGGATTATTATTAAATGCTAATTAATTTTGTGATACACTAAAAAAGACAGAAAAAATTAAGGAAGTTTTTCATCAAAGCACTATCAACACTTTTAATTCCAAGGACCAGTTATTTTGTAATTACTGAATAATATTAACTGTCTTTGTGCAAAGAGGGAAAGTATGTGATCTGGTTTGGAGACTGGAGTGCCATCTGATGCGTTCCTGTACTGCTGCCAGAGGCAGATCATAACATCCTTGTGAAGGATATAATACTGATGGCAGGTAAAATATCTGAGTTTCATTTAAAATTCAGTGGAGTATTACTGTAAGATGAAACGTACCTCTTGTTCTCCTTTGGCAGTGTGGCTCTCATCATTTTAATGGTAACCTTAGGCCAAATTCTGATCTTCATGCAGCACAGGAGTAAAATCACTTTCTACAGGGAAGTTCTTGGAATGATCCTGGTGATTAAGTCGTAGAACAGCGGTAGTCTCTGTAGCTTTCCCTTAGATAATAGTAAGTTAAACCGTGGTATAAGCTGTGACTGTGACTGTGTCTGATGCATTTTTTGTCTCTTGTGTCTATTTTTGTCCCCTGATTATTCTCATTTGTTATGGAAGATGAATAATATATCAGTGGTGTAGGTGTTTGTATAAAGAATTTTTTTTCCCTGCTTTAAAGAATAACACTTTTAAAATTTAATATTATCTTCCCTGTATCATTATATTAATATTTTTTCTCTAAAATTAAATATGTTTCTATTTTTATATTCTATAAATTTGATGAAGAATATATTTACTTTTAATATCTGTGCCTAAATAGGATTTCTGAAGGTAAGAAACTACTTGATACCTCCATTTAAGTTTTAAATAGTGGTTTCTTGCTTTTCTAGATCCTATTTTTTCCTCTATACATAGAAAGCAGTCAGCAGAGACAAGAAGCAGACAATAGAATAATTTAATTATAGTTAATTGATAAATCCACTGGATCACAATAAGTTAATAAAAACAGGTAATAATGTATCTCTGGTATAGAAAATCGCTGTTTGGAGAAAACATGACAGATGTGATCAAAACATCATGGTATTTCCATACTGCATTTTAACTAGATACATCATTTTCAGTTATTCAGAGGTATTATGTTGTTGTGGTTTCAGCTGGGATGGAGTTAATTTTGGGTGGCAGCTGGTATAGTGCTGTGTTTTGAATTTGGGAGGAGAACTAATGGTTTTGGTTGTTGCTGGGCAGTCAAGGCCTTTTCTGCTCCTCATACCACCCCACCAGCGGGTAGGGTGGGGGTGCACAAAAAGTTTGGAGGAGACACAGCCGGGACAGCTGACCCCAACTGACCAAAGGGATATTCCATGTCAAGTGACATCATGCTCAGTATAAAAAGCTGGGGGAAGAAGAAGGAAGGGGGGGATATTCGTAGTTATGCTCTTCCCAAGTAACCATTACACGTGACGGAGTCCTGCTTTCCTGGGAGATGGGTGAACACCTGCCTGCCGATGGGAAGTAGTGGATAAAGTCCTTGTTTTGCTTTGCTTGCATGTGCGACTTTTGCTTTACTTATTAAAATGTCCTTATCTCAACCTACAAGTTTTCCTTATGCTTTTGTGCGGTTCTTCTCCCCCTTCCACTGGGGCCAGGGGGAGAACTGAGTGAGCGGCTGTGTGGTCCTAGTTGGTGGTTGGGGTTGAACCCTGACAGACATATAACTGATGAGATGTGGTACACAACGTGTACTGTTGTAATTTCTGAAATTCAAAGGGAAACCGCAAATGTTACTGTATCTCAAATGAAGCTCGGTAGTAGTTATAAAGGAATATTCCCACATTTTTCTCCCTGAGTTTTCATTCACACACTACCTTCAAACATAGAAGAAATGAGCCTTCCGGAATTCAAGTAACTACACTAACCATATTTTCTATGGAAGTATTTGGGTTTTGGCATGAACGTGTCAGATAGCATACGTCTGGGATCTGCTGATTAATTAGGAATCACTGTTATATTTACTACCAGATGTCTTTTACTTCAAAAGAGAAATGACATTTCCAGATATTTGAACAGCTGCGTCATGTGCAAAATTAATGTAGGTTGGCATAGTACACACCTGCCTTAGAGTTTTGGTGTTCATCAGTAGGATAACATGAACTAGTTTCAAATGAATAAAATATATTAGTGGCCATTAACGACTGTCACACTTACATAAAACCACAATGGGAGCAGACCGATGAAAAGGTTGTCCTAGGGGATAAAGAAAAAAATAATAAGAAATTGTTCAGATCTGTAGTTAGTAGGAAAGTTTTATGTACGCCAGGGGGATACTTGGCTTTTAATTCATTCGGGAGGTAGCTCTGTGTATGGTGTCAGGGACAGTTTCTGCAGAACGAATACCCAAGTTCACAGGTGCTCCCTGGCATTTTACATTTGGCATTGTTGAATGTACAGTTCCTGCCAAACGCTATAAAATGCTATAAGGATTGAACCCACCCCCCCATCCCACAACAAAATAGCTAGCAGCATTTCAGCGTATGCAGTTCAGAGAAGGGTGATGATTTTTCTATGTCGTTGAGTCATGGTGTGAATTTGCACTATCGTACGTGGATATTTTGTCTGATAAATGGGATAATGGTTGCAGTATGGACTACCCGCTCTGTGATGTATCAAGAACAAGTTCCACATTATTATTAATATTATTGTTGATGAAGATAAGCATAACCGAATACAACCCCCAGTCAAAACAAGATGAATTCTCTTTTAGTTTCTATGTTTATAAATTATATATTTTAGATGAGCTGCATAATAAATTTCAAGCACTTGTACTTCAGAGGTGTTTCTATTTCATAGTTAATTGTGAGATTTCTAAATACGGTCATTATAAAGTACATTATAATCTGGTACTCTGTCAGCATGAGACCACACCACACCATAAAATGTTATATTTTTTCCCCCCAACACACACAGGTTGCCAGAAAAAAGGAATGTGCAATGGAGATTGTTAATATGGAAATATCCTAAGAAACGGCATACCATTTGAAAAAATAAGTACACTGCACTTTGGCATGAAGAATAATTAATTGTACCATGAATTAATGAAGACAGGTAAACTGAAAATCACTTTCCTTCTGCTCTTTCTTTCATTAATATTGTGCGTCTACCAAGGTCTGCTGTTCTCTTCTTTCTAAACTTTATTCTTGGCTATTCATCTGTAACTTTTCATATAATCACATATGGTTGCGTAAGACAAAAGACGTTTATAGGGGTAACTGGTGATGGATTTTTAGGCCAGATCTCAAACTCACTTTTACATCGGTAACTGTAGGCTTTCCACTGGTAGCAGAAATAAATTATAGGGAATAGCTTTCTTGGGGCTCATCAGTCAGTCTTGTAGCCACGTTTGTTTGTGCTTAACGCATATTCTGGATCTGAATGCCAGTTGCATCAATAACGAAGAAAGCGTTTGGAAAACTCTTGCATAGTCCCTTCTGCTTTCTGACTTTCGCAGCTTCATAAAGTAATTAAGTGAATCCACAGATGTGTGCTGTTAAGGCTCTAAGCTAAAGAGAGAAAACATTTACCAACATAGAATGAGTTTTAACAAGGCACAGCCTCCTTCATTCTTATCGCGTTAGTATCAGAAATATGCTGCTAAATATAGTATGTCAGGGTTGTAGTAGCTCAAGCATCCCTGCAGCAGACAGGACACTCTACTAGAGTTTGTAAATTATGTGAAGTAACAGAGTCACAGCAACTAACATCGAACTCAGTCAAAGCAATAGATGACATTTTATTTTTAAGTTGATTATATTATCTGGGAAGCGTAAGCATTATTCATGAATATTCAGAAAAGTCTGCATGCAGTCCAAGGGATGTGGGGGCAGCAAGCCTGGAGCCTTTTATTAGAACATCAAAGTATGTTGATGCGAGCACAGTCTTTTATATTTTATTTGTACAGAGGAACACTGAACCATTAGAGAAATTTAAAGTATGGAAGATCTTTCAGTACTGTGGGTCTGATTTTTCACTACTTTGTGCCTTTGTACAGTCGTGGTAGTGAAAAGTGAATTCTGATGGCTGCTAGCACTGGAATGGGCCTTTTGCATTTCACTTTTCAAATAATTAAATGGATTTTCAAACCTTTTGATGTTGAAGAATCGGTTCTAATTATGTTTTCCATTGTACTAGAGTTTTCTGAGATTTTTTTCCTACATGTGAGTGTGCTATTAAGTGAGAATTATTTTGAGTTTTGAGTTTCATAACCATCCTGGTAATAGAAAAGCTTTCCAGCAAAAAAACTGACAAAAAACTGAAAAAATTATAAGAATGTCAAGGGGTTTTCAATTCTGTCTTTTCCCTCTAAAGAAAAGCAATTTGTTTTAATCAAGGAAGAGCATTATTTTCTTCTAAAGAATAATTTGTTTTCTTTTTGATACTTTTTAAATGTATAGAAAATAATTTTCTATAAAAGCAGCTTTTAATATGCCTTATAGTAGAATGTTACCATATTCTGTGATAAGACTATTAGAAATTAATGGGCAATGATTAATGTCATGTGTTTTAGAGAATGCTGAGAGGTGTTTTATGAAAGTTTTTGGTGTGTTGATGCAATGCAATTGGAGAACTTTCAACGATGGTGATGAGCTAAATTTGAATAAATTTGCATCAGTTAGTATTAATTTAGAGGCAAATTGAAAAAAGATAGAAATTCTAAATGAATTTCTAAAACTGCTAAATGTGAAAACATGATGGATGTAGAGTCGTCTGATTTCATATTTACTCTTTCTTTCTCTTCCTCTTAGGAAAAAAGAGTTAAAACTAACTTTGTACTCTAGGTATTTATTCTATTACTGCTACTTGTCTTTGAGAATTCCTATCTCCAGTCTGCGTACCACCTATTGGGTGTAATTCTGCCCAGATATTTACGTATGTCTCGCAGCTTCAGGGTTTGGGGGTTTTTTGCGTACTATTTACTGACAGGTCATATTAAGATATTTTTTTTGTCTAATATATAAAATTCATCACATTGTATGTCTGGGTACAGGTAATACCATTGTCAGTCTTGAGAAATATTTTTTAAATTACATTTTAGGATTGCTTGCTTATACTGCGGAAGTAAATTGTTGTGAACGAATTAACATTACCATTCCAGCAACATCTGCTTGAAATATATGGTTTTTACCTTGGTTGAGGAAGCACAAATGGCATATATGATATTAATATCGTCTAGCTACCCATACTGTTATCTTCTGAATAAAATGAGAAATTCCCAAGCTTTTATATGAGGTTTGCTTGGAAAGGTTTTGTAAGGGAGGGACTACAGGGGTGGCTTCTGTGAGAAGCTGCTAGAAGCTTCCACTACGTCCAATAGAGCCAGCGCCAGCCGGCTCCAAGATGGAACCGCTCCTGGCCAAGGCCATCAGTGACGGGAGCGGAGTGATAGAGCGGCTTTGGTGGGCATCTGGAGTCCAGCCAAGGTCAACCCACTATAGCTTGTTATGATGATGCAGGGATGTATTAGAGCAGTTCACCTTTTTTTTTCCCCCTTTAGGTCAAATGGTAGGTTTGTAGGTTTTTCAGGATCAACAAAACCGTGTTATCTAAAATTGGACTAAACCATAGCATTTAAAGTAGTGTGAAAGAAATACACTTGTTATAGTTTTGCCGCTTTGTTATGGGTGGCTTACATTTAAATAATATCATAGTGTTTAAAAAAGTTTTTTTGTAATGGAAACAAAAATTGCAGTTTATACAAAAATTTTTAATTGCAAAAAATGTTCAGGTGCATTACCCATACTTTAGCAGTACGGACTTTTAACCACATCCCTTCATAAAAGCCTAGCAACCGAAAGTAACTTTATCTTCGTCAGCTTGTATAAAAGCCTTAGCAACCAAAAGTAGCATCATCTTTTTCAGCTGGTGTAAACTGACAAAATGAAAGGTTAAAACTTGGAAATTTTCAAAACTTTTGAACAGGAAGAGACTTATGTAAAATGCAGCTCCTTTCTGAAATTTTTGTCCCATCTAAAATTTGTTTTCAATGGAGCAAACCTTTTCAAACACGTCTCAGAAAGCCCTTAGGCTGAGCTGTATCTTTCTCTTCCATCACCTAAGAAGATAAATTCGTGTGCCTTAAGCATTTTTCTCTTATGTGTCACATTCCACGTTGCATCTCAAAGCCTGGACAAATAACCTTTTTTGAGAGAAGAGAAGGCAAACATTTCAAATAATGCTTGTTATGAACCACCAACAGGTGATACATCAATAGCATTTATTTTCAGAATTTCATACTTAGCTTGGGTAATGAGTTGGACCTGCTGAACCTGTGCCCACTTCGACTGCATCAGCAAAATTTTCTTGGAGCTTTCCCCAAGGAGCACGATTAGAACCACTGCTCTGTGAGAAAAGCAGATATGCTTACAGCTTCTGTAACCTTTAAGTACAAAATATCAGTTGAAAATAATGGCTCAATACTTAATGACTTTGTAAGCCAGGTAGTACAGTCCTCAAAAGCCACTGCAATAAAATAACGAAAAAGTATTATGGATAAGCTTTAACATGCCCCAGAGGGATCAGATTGGTCATGAATATACTATGCTTCGAAGACTGATGTTTGAAAAGTCTTTGAAATAGTGGCCTTGCAATCATAAATCCATATATCCTGACCTTGGAAAACTGTCCTTTCTGTTCTAACTGACCAACGAATGTTAAAAGACTTAGCAACAGCTTCTATTCTTAGGTGAGAAATATTAAAAACGTGCAGTATTAGAATATTGGTACTCTTCAGCTTCTCAGACTTAGAAGCTGAAAGAGACTACTTACTGTGGGGGTAACGGGAGAGGGGAAAAAGCAAAGGGCAGAAGTCCAAATGTCAGAAGTGAAAAGCTAGAGCAAATATGTTTTAAAATATTTGAAAGCCTTTTGGATTAAGGAGTTTTTATGTGACCTTATGTGATACTCAAGAACAGTTGTTATTCCACAATGGTGAAGAACTGGCCGAAAGTGCTCGGAATTAGTCCTCGAGGAACTGACCTCCTGCTGTCAACAGGTAAAGGTAGTTTGGCAGATAATTTAAACTGCTGCAGTCAGTAGCTGACGACAACTGCTTCTTACTGTTCAGCCACAGAGAGATGGAATACTTTCTACTTGGGGACTAGCACGTGGCTTTTATTAGCACCCTTCACTGAAATGTTTGCTGGATTATATTCTCCTGAATTTGCACTTTCTTAGTAACAGTTCGAAGCGCTTGATCCAAGCAAGCACTGTAATATTTTACCCTGGTCCCTAAGATATCATTTATTTACGGTTTAAAGTTTTCCCCGTGGGTTTTCTTGCGTTTCAGAGATGTTATTTGCCACTGAATCCATGTTTCTCAGTCTGGTTTGAGAAGCTCTAGAAAACTTGGTCTGTATTTGAATTGTAATGCAACCTGAAGGCAGAGGAATTCTGATAGTGTTCCAAGGTTATTTGGATTTTGAACTTCGTATCACTTTAAATAAAAAAATGTGGCTATAAAAATTGTTTCTAGAAGATTACAGAAATGCCTCTCAGTATGTAAAAATATGTTGGATTAAAGGGTGTCTTATAAATACTAAAATTAATTCTTTTGGAAGAAAATAGAGTGACAGAAATTTTTGTAAGCATCAGTATTTTTCATGCATCTTATTTTACATATGTAACCCTGATTCTCTTTTTAATGTGCACTCAATGAGGAGATTTTCACGAGTGAAAATCTGAGCACAATTCCTGTTGAAATACACGAGCAATGTTTTTCTTATTTCCCACAGTGTCTTTAAAATATTTAGCATAAATCTGTGAGTATTGTGTTTTCCCTGAGGCATAGGAAGTTTATGGACAGTTCTACTTCCGATTCAAGGCGTGGACCATCTTGCCTTGCTGTCTAAGCAAACAACTTTGTGGCTTGAATGGCTGTTCCTTTTCACTCTTCCTGCCACCGCCACCGGTTGTTTCCACATGGAGCTACACCATCATGTTGCTCATCAAACATTGCATGGAATATCTCCTACAGTTTACATTCCCTGTGGAAGGATATGACACAGTGCAGAAGAACGCTTTCAAGTATGCACTTGTCAGGAAACAAATAGCATTGCTTGGGAAAACTCTCAGTACTGCTAAAGCTGCTGAATATACTGATATAATCTAATAACTTTTACAATTCTTAATAATACCCCATTTCTTTCATTTACAACTCTCTTACTGCACTTTAAAAAGAGAACAAAAAACCCCAAAAGTTAGCCCCATGATTCAAAATTGATACGGTGCTAGTCCCCGTCTTGGAATGTAACGCATTAAGTAGCAAATTAATCTTATGACTACAGTTTCTCTTATCTCTCTGCATATCCATGTTTTGGCATTTTAGATCCTTAATAAACCACTTGAAATGGATAACATTTTTTTTCTTGTTTGTTTATATTTTTTATTTCTTCTCTCTTTTATTCCATTACGCCTCATATTTCCAATTCTGCAAAACTATGGGATATCAAAACTTAGAGATTCAGGAGTGAATATTTCCCACATCATGGGATAGAGGGTGAGGATTACTGAAATAAAACAAAGAATATGAGGCTCTGCAGAGGCAGAAGTATAGACTGTGAAGATGAATTAATGAGCATAGTGCAGGGGAGGAGTGAAGATCAAAGGTTTGTGATTAAGTGCATTATCATAGGAACATCACACAGAATCATATATAATCAAAGTATTAGTTGCATGTCTGGAAAAGTCTTTAAAAATACTATCTTTTGCCGTCTTGATTCACATATATGGCTTAATATGTGTTATTTAATGAAAATTAACCACTCTGAAGTTACTGATACCAGCAAGTCTCTGTATTTTATATAAAAGTGTGCTTAACTACATGTTAGAACTCTGCATTTAATTCAAGAAAACTAGGAATTACTCCAGAAATAAATGGTACATAATTTTAAGTAAACACTGGAAGTATGTGAAGAATTGTTTGAGCTGTATATGAGAACCCCCTGAGCAAGGCTGCCATATGGCTGCTGATATCCTGTAGGGAAACATACAGTGCAAGGAAGTAATAATAATCCTTCTTGGAAATAAAGGTCAGAAATGATAGCAAATGCCAAGAAATCATCGGGGATTTTTTTTTTTTAGAGCCTATTGGGTCAGAAACCCCTTAGTAGGCTCATGTGTTTCCTTAACTATAAGAAAGATTTCAGTTTGGATCAAGGAATATGAGGGCTTGTGAGTGAAGTAGAGGAAGAACTTCTTCCTAGCTTGAGCCAATGGTTGCTTCTTCTAGGAGGGTATGTTAGTTTCAGTAGGTTATGCTTCTGAGCCATTGACCTGATTTCCAGCACTATTGATTTCCTGCAAATTTAAATTTCCTGCAAATTTAAAGGCAATAGAAGCTAAGGCACTAAGAATTTCAGGAGTTCAGTTCCTATATTTTCATATATGGATAAATAAAATCTATTTCTGGAAATGTGTATTTTAAATGATCATATGTTTAACAGTGTTTTGTGTTAAGAAATGATTGATAGAACTATCCAGTAACCAGAAGCTTCCCTTGCTTTCTAGATTATCCTTTTCATTTCCTATGAAGAATTATGAAATCTGTTTTTTTTTAAAAAAATGGTAGTGGTGATCACTCCAGGCTCTGAATGATGGATGTTCATATGGCAAAAGTTATTTTTATGAACTAGTTATCTCTAAGTACAACTGGCATGCACTTGGGTTTTAGGAGTATGTTCAGAAGGTAGGAATGGAAATAAAATCATGTTGTTGATGCAACCGGGTAAGTGTTAAGACATGTAGGCAGACGAAAGTATAGCAGAAGTTGGCACGACCATTAATTATTCTGTACATGGAGAAATACAGATTTTCAATTACCATCTTTGACAAACTAATTTCTCAATTGTAATTGATTTTGGAAACACAGATATTAATTGATGCGTAGCCCATGCATTTATATAGAGAGATATGAGAATGCTCCTGTTCGTATTTGTTGTATGCAGAGATTTCCAGAAAAAAAACCCAACATTTCGAAGAATGCACGTGGTAATAATGCTGGCAAATTATTTGATCTGCCATACTCACTTTTATTTGGAATTCCATTACTTTATTCTGTCTCACTGTTGAAAAAGAGCTTGTCTCTATTTGAAAATACTTACCCCTGCCTTGCCAATTATAATTCACTACTTTTGAAAATGCACCTTTTTTGTTAGCTTGAGGTTTCTTCTTGGGAGTTTGTTTGGTTTTTTTTCTCCTTGACTAACCTTTATGCCTGCAATGAGCTCCTTACAAATGTCTTCACAGCTGACTTCTTTAAAAGCTCTCTTTACAGTTTTTTATTGTACCTGTAGTAGTTTTCTCTTATGTGCAAACGGGGGGTTTACTGAGATGAACACTTCGCTAGATCAGTGGCCTCTCACGCTTTGTCTGCCAGACTGCTATGTTCTTGTTCCTCAGCATTTACCGTCCAGTTCGTCTGTATTTGTAAAAATCTAGTACGATGCAGCTCATCTGCACCTGCACTGTGGGAACAACTTGTTACCATGGCTATCGTCAGAATTAGCATCAGTGTTATTATCCATTGTTGCTGATGGAGATTTCTGTATTTCTAATTTTTATATAAACTGCCTTAATTTGGGGAATTTGATGACTCTATGATAGATAACCTTATCAATTTCAAAAATATCTAAATTATGAATTTCAACCTTATCCTTTCAAAATACAGTCTATGTAGTTTGTTTCTATTCCAGTATAACTCACCCATCCATTCCAATGAGGATTTATGACGAATTTTAGCATTATGGGAGTCAGCATACATGAAAATTACAGGGTTTTTGCTATACAGATAGATAACAGCAACAAATTAAATAAGAAAATAACAAGTTACTGAATTAAATTTGGTGAATTCTGTATGTCTGTAAAAATACTAAACTCTATAGAAATATTTTATTATCCACTGATCTGTTTGTCCTGTTTCCAGATGTAAAGTTTTAATCCACTACACTTTTTATGTGTAAACAATGTCACTAGATTAATTGAGAAACCATAAGAATATAATTATCTGTTTCCTCATACTATCAAAATACAGTGCTGTATTATGCTTTAGTCTTGTTATTAATCTGGTCCTTCTCTTCCTTGCCAAACGAGAGTTACTTCTAACTCAGTAGGGCTAGGATTCTGTATTAGCGATAGTTGATGGCATTACAAGAGTCTGTGGTTCTTTAGCAGTTGCATTAACATGAAATTCTCAGATTTTGGCAGTAAGAAGTTTGGCTTTGTGAATAGGTGCACAGAAATAAATAGGGAAGCTAAACCCATAATGTTTACTATAGTGCTGTTTCTGGAATACTGCCAATATGACTGGGAAGATCACTTGTGAGGTTATTCCAGCAATTATACAAGGTTACAGATGAAGTAAAGCACATACTTTAGATAACTGAAAAATAAAAAAAGCAGGATAGCAAGGGGGACGGAAGAATGAGGGAGAGCCATTCAACTGTGGTTTTGTCAAACGCAGCACTGTATTGTTGTGGTTTTGACCAAATTTGCCAATGCTCGGTGACAGATGCCCCCCCCCAGCCTCTCGCACATGGAGAGGAGGAGGAGAGATAAAGAGATTGACGAGTTTAGAAGAAACTAAACTATTTTAATGAAATAGTAATAATAAAATAAAAAGGAAAATAATGAAATAATACAAAACTCTATTAAGCTCCCAGGATGACGTCACCGGCAGGCACTGGGGAAATCCCATACTGAACTCAGCGATGGGTGGGACCTGGGTTCCACAGCTGGAGTCAGGAACACATGGATCGGGATCAAAGGCAGGCGAACATGCAGGGTCCTCCTCCGATGTCAGCTATTGAAGGAAGAGAGTTGACCTTTTGATGCCTCAGCTTTTATACTGAGCGGGGGGCAGATGGGATGGAATACCCCTGTTGGTCAATTTTGGGTCCCCTGTCCCATCCGCTCCTCCCCGCAGGTGGGACCCCTCTGCGCTTTTCCATTTCCAACCCTCCAACGGGGCAAGTAATGACATGAGCTGACCTTGTTTGTTATAGAAATAAGTGTAAGCAGGAGCCTCTCTGCCACCATTCCTTGGCACTGATTATAAACACTGATCTTAGCCCTCTGAGAATGAACCGTTTTGCCACAACCTGCTGTTAATTTCAGAGATTGTTAGAAGAGGCCTAGCTAAGAAGTAAAATTACTGAACAGAAAGCTGGTTCTGTTTTACCTCAAACCGGGACGCGTATTCAATCACATTTGATGATACAGCATCCAGCTCCTTCTTCTCCTTGTCATCTGTCCCTGACAGATATATGTGATTTATGGAGAGAGCGTGTCGACTTGCTTCAGCTCTTGATATTTGTTGGCAAATTCACGGAGAGCTGAAAGAACGGGTAGACTTGTATTTTTTGTTTGGTTGGTTTTCAGGGAAGACCCTTACAAGCAGCACTATATTCAGGTTGTACCCAGGCAAACCAGGCCTGCTGATTTGGGAAGAACACCCTTGGAGCGTTCTTTGTCCTCTGCTGCCCAGCCTCATGGATCCAGATAGCTTGAGGCTGAGGTAGAGCAGGGAGGTATTTCTTTGACTATTCATAGCTTGTTTCACAGGAGTCTTTGAGGTTTTTGAGACCGGTTAAAGCATAGGCATCTTGAGCTAAACGGGGAAAAGCAGGAAAATTGAAAAATAAGATTTGACCAGAGGCATGGTAGTTCATTGTTGAAAGGGATTTTGTTGAATTAGCGGCGTACTTCCTGCCAGTAGAGTTTCACTTTAGTAATTGCTCAGGCAGATTGGACAAGGGAGCATCTTACGGCAGTTTTCCAGGTGGAGACAAGTCAGTATTCTTTATTATCTTTTCAGTACTACGAGAATGTGCCTTCTCACTGAATTAGAATGCCTTCAGTCCTCTGGCCTCCAGCGATGTAAGGAAATAAGGACTGACTGTGAAACTGAGAGTCAGTTTTTTAATGTTAGTGCTCCTTTCAGAGTAACAAGCAGGTATGATCATGAGGAAGAAAGGAATGGCTTCTGTCAGCTTTTGCATTTGCATGCTCTTATACATTAGATCTGTAAACATTGTGTAGATGTAAATAAAGGATTGGCTTTATGGAACGCGTACGCTTAGCTTAATAAACAACTTGTATTTCCTAAATGCTTTTACATCTTTGCAAGTCATATGAATGCAAGATTCAAGACCATTACACTCACCTAAAAACGTAGGGTTTGCCTTTTTTTTTTTTCTTTTAATCATAAATGCAGGTCAGATCTCCTAACCAGGTCAAGTTTAGTCAAGTTTCACTGAAGTTTTATGCAATTCGTTGACAGTGGAAGGTTCCTATATTTAGAAGAATAGGGAATCAGCATGTTCAAAAGAAAAAGCCAAAGCATGAGAGGAAGAGAAGAAAACTGCAAGTTTTGTCATGGTGCAGACTGTGGTAACGGCTTTTAGATGTCATGCTGTCAAAGTGGATCCAAATGTAAGGAAGGGGGGAACAAGTGTTGTAACATCTTGTCTGGGGCTGATGGGTCTGTCTGTTTCATTTGCCCAATGTGTCTTCAGTCCTATTCCCATTTCTGGCATTACAGAGAGAGCTTAGAAGGTTTCTTCCTCCCAGCTTCATGCTGCTGATGTAAAATATTTTTGACTTATTGTTCCTCTGTACAGATAAAGAAAAATGAATGATGATTTTAGAAACTTCTGGGTTCTGCACGCAAGAAAAAGGAATTTCTCCCCTTTTTCCAATGCTGCTTTGTAGAAAGATGGGAGGATGATCAGCTTTGAGACGGATAATTGCTTTACGAAAGGTTTACAGCACATTAAAACTTTCATGTTGTGACTGGGGTTTTTTTTTGAAGAGTGTGGAGAGTAAAACTGTGCGGTACTTTTTTTCTACCTTTAGCCTCCTTTGCCTTCAGCTATAAGGAGGAGCTTTCCTGCAGCGGTCGTGCTGCTCTGTTATTTTATTGTGAAAAATAGTGATAGCATAAAACGTGTTTTGAAAAACTCATTTTTCTGTAGCAGGGATCACAAGTTTTCTGATCCTGTGGCCACCAGTGACAAACTCTTCATATGGCCGAGAGCTGGAAGATGCGTACTGCATAGCTCAGAAAACTAGCATTAGCAGAGTAGTTAATAGGAGGAGGATGATAACAGCTTCTTAGGGGTTCTCAGTTCCCATTTAAATGATAAGGCACAGCCTGGAGATGCAACTGGACTCCTGAGCAACCCTGTGATGTTATCTTCACAGCTCCTTCCACGGAGATGTGTATTGCTCAGCAGCACCCACACCACGACAGCTTTGCTTCTTGGGCGCTCTCTGAGGACAGGAGAAAAACAGTGCTCTGATGGATTTAATGGCCCTCTGGAAAGGTACCCGTGCTTGTCAAATAGGTGTAAAGGCAGCGTGTGTGTAGTTTAAACCAGCTGTCTGACTTTTAGATAGCTAAAGTCAGGTGAAATAAATCCCACTGCAGGTGACTCAAGCGAAATTCAGTACCTGCTTCCATCTCAATTTGTTCAGAGGAATCCTTCCTGTTGCCTGCTCTGAGGGAAAACCACCATCCAATTGGTACAGCCAAACAGGAACAAATGAAAATTTAAGGTTGTAAGGTAACTCCAAATATTTTTTAAGGAATGTCATGAGAAGTTTTGAAAACCTAGAAGTGGATTTTCAGCTTCTGAAAGCACAGCTTTCCTGAAGTCAGTAGAGTAGCACAGATTTAAGCCATAGGAAGATTTACTCCATACTTTTTAAAAACTAAAATGATTTGTAATTAAAAATGTTGGCTTGACCATGGTTTCATTGCACAGATGGGACGGGCATCAAGTTTCCCAGGACACCTTCCCTTCAGCAAATTCACTGCAGGCCTGTTCCGATTTTACTGTACCCGTTTAATCATTAATTTTTGCTTCTATTGCCCAGAAAGGTGCCAGTTTTAGTTTGACTGTTGACAGTGATTTTTCTCAACATCAGTCTGCTATGCACTGTGCTGAGATCCACCAAACTTATTTCAAACAAGAAGTGAGAACAGCCCCCCCCTCTTACTCCTCCACACCCTGCTCTTAATATAGGGATTGTATTCACATCAAAGCTGTCAGAAGGTTTCTGTGATCTCATTAGCTATACTTATTTCTACCTACAGATTAAATGAATCATCAACCGAAACAGCGCTAAAGACCAACTGGTAAGACTCACATGGCTATATGGATATCGGTGCTGAGAATAGATATCTTCTCAAGTCTATAAATCTGAGTTGTTAAAACTGCTAGCTTTGCAGACCTAAAAAGGGTTAAGCCGTATCTGAGATGAATTTAGTTCTGAAGTCTTTAACATGGAAACAAAATTGTTAAACCCTTTTAACAAGTAGTTTTATAATTTCATATAGCATATGAAAAAAAAAACCACCCCACCTTTATATTTATAGAACACTGAAGGAACTGAACTGAAAATATGTTTTAATGCTTGTGGAATGTCTTTTTTTTTTTTTTTTTTCTTTGTTTTTATTTATGTAGTTAAAATGCAGAGTAATTTTATTTTGTGGCTGTGAGAGGTAAATTAGATAGGTAGTACCCCATAGAAACTAGCCAAGTTGATTCAGCCAATTTAAGTGCTTCTGAATATAAGCATGCGCTGTAGGGGAGTGAAATCAGATTAAGTGTCCACATGAACAGAGATTGAACATGGCTAGAAGCTCGACGTGAGATAAATGGTGTAGGGATATTGGCAATGGATGATAGCAGGTATAGGACCTGCATAGTGAAAAAGTAAAAGGACTCTGGTGTCTAGCTATTGGCTAATTATACTGTTTGAAAATAATTTTAGAAGCCGGTGGGAAGAGTGCTCACTGGAAACTAAATTTTGTAACAGCCAGCAGCCGTTTCTGGAGGAGCTGGGCAATACAGGGCGTCTCTGTCAGCAAGTTGAGGCAGATACCTCTCTGAAGGCTGAGGGCTCTCATTCGCTCTTCGTGGATGCGAGAGATAAATCTAGCAGACAAAAGATGGAAAGTTTAGAGTTGGTTAGTCAGACACGGAATTCTTTAATTCTGTACCATCTTTCTTTACAGTTAAGGGGAAAGAGTTCTATGGGCTTGAGAAAGCGAGATTTATTCTGATAAGGAATATAAAGTGAGAGAAAACATAATACTCTACATCCTCTCTTTCTTGTTCAGTGAAACACAGGTACCTAGTCTAAAAGCACTCATTGTACAGAGGAGCTCCGTGTGACATTGACGCACACAGCTCCTCTGTGCCCATGTAGAACCAGTCTAGTGGGACAAGTTCAGGAGAACCAGCTTTTCCTGGCATAGCTTTGACGGGAGTTTGTGCCTGTGTCTGTCTCATTTCCAGAAGCAAGCACAATAAATCCAAACTAGGATTAAAAATTCCAACCTACACAACTGAAACTTCATCTTTCCAGAATTCAATGCCTTATTTTTCGGGGGTCATAAAAT
This sequence comes from Rhinoptilus africanus, assembly GCA_013400135.1. Taxonomy (NCBI): domain Eukaryota; kingdom Metazoa; phylum Chordata; class Aves; order Charadriiformes; family Glareolidae; genus Rhinoptilus; species Rhinoptilus africanus. Next base: position 552,722 of record VXBO01010047.1, read on the forward strand.
TCTTACAAATGGAGGAACGACTTTTTTCGTAGACGGTCATGTGTACAGAATGGTGTCCCTTGTGATACGGTGGGGAATTTCCCAAACTATCGGTTTGTGATCAAAGTACATTGCATCAACATTGTATTTCCTAATAGTCTCTTGCAATCATTCAATCATGTCACCTTGTTATCAGATGCCGGAAAACCTCTGTAGATATCCAAAGGACAATCTTAATTGTTTCCACATCATGTTATATTGTTCTGAGACAAAAGTTCATAGGTGAAAAAGTAAAGCTACTGAGTACCAATAAGCTATGTAACTCAGAAGGAAAAAAATGCTATATATAATCAAGCTTTGTGATACTGAGAAATATTCTTCTCTGGTAAATTGTCTGAATGTTACAAAGATTTAGATGAACAGTGAACTTCAAAAATCTGGTATTTCAGTGTTATGTACTTGGGTAGTAAATTACTTAATACAGTATACCTGATGTAGCTGATTCCATTTGCTGCCGATCTACAGGTCTGTGTGTCTAGATCAAGGAATGGAAGAGCTCAGTGCAAAGGCTTTGAATGCCATGCAGTCACTCGGTCAGCAGGGATTGAGAAGGAGTGGGTTGTGGCAGCCAGCCAAAGGCAAATGAGGAAGGCAGCAGCACTAGCTTCAGGAGAGGATGGAAAGGAGTCTATGGGAGCAGTTCTGTCATAGAGAGAAGCAAATGCCAGCACTGAACTTTCCAGAGTTCGTTATGCAGTGGTGGACAGCCCTCGAGATCTTGACAGGATCAGGGTACTGGGTGGGGAGGGTTGGAGTGGAAGAAACAGAGGCTCCCAACCTCCAGATGGGCAGCCCAAGTCCCACCTGACTCCAAAGTGTCAATGTCAACAACACCTCCCCTCTCTTCACAAACATACATGTAATAGCAAATAATATTGCCATGAATTACTCCTAGGTGTCTCCCAAACAATCCCTTCCAAAGTTTCAGGTTGTGTGGTACATATGGTGGCATCATCCAGTTAATTATGTCTGAGTAACTGGGGAAGCTGTAAGCAAAAGCAATGCTTTTTCTTTTCCTTTTTTCTTGGAAAGGGATGTACTTACAGTCCTGTCCACTCCTTGCGTCTGAGAGTAGTAAAGGAGCTATCTCTGATCCTTCAGAGCTGTTCATACGTGTAAGGAACAAAGGTTCAAACGATTGGATAGCATTTAGATAGAAGTGCGTGCCAAACGGAAGTCAGTGATATGCCATTAGTGCCATGTATCACAGGGATGCTCTGATAGGTAAAAGAATTTAGAGATAAATAATATATTTATCAAATACCGTGTTGGGTTTTGGGTATTTTTCCTTTTTTTCCCCAATGATAAGTATAGTCATCTACCAGGAAAAGTGATTTTATATATGTTCCGTTATAAAGAAATGACTGAATGATTAAGTCGTAGTCATAGGTTCCGAAATCTCTCAGAAGGCAGCCCTTTTAGTTTAGTTCTTGTATACAAAATGAATGATTTACGCATGCTGCACATTTACAGTTTGAGCTTTGCAACCAAGGCCTTGCCAGAACTAGATACTTTATGAGTAGCTTGTATACTTATCTTGTATAACAAGATACTTGGGTTTGCTTTAGTTTTTTTTTCACCAACTTTATAAGTCTTGCATCAAGACAGAGCTATGAAATATCATTTTTTTTTCTTATTATCTAATTTATCCAATGTCTATCTTATCTCTATCTTTCTTACTTATCTTCTAGCTGGTTTGGTGTAAGCAGAGAGCCTGTAGTACCCAGAAACACAGCATGAGAGACAGTCTCAGCTGATATAGGTCAGTGTAGCTCTTTTGAAGGCTGAGAATCTGGCCATTAATATCATGTAATGTCACTGGGGTTTGATTTCCAGGAGAGCTGAGCGAGCACACGCATCTCCAGGTAAAGCGAATGGAAGAGACAGGCTCAGTATCTCTGAAAATCAGGCCCATGATTTCTAATAGGTCATAGGAATTTATAAACAAAGGATTAAGGTCTGTCATATCTTAGGGTCTGCAAGCCCACTGACTTAGCCACAGTTACACAGTTGTGTGGGGTACACAGGTATAACTCAGCTTATGGAGAATCCTGCTTGTGTTGTTTTTTTTTCTTTTGTGTCTTCTTGTGTCTTTTTTTTTTCTTTTCTAGCTTCATTCTGAAAAGATGATTGCTTCCAGATGTATTTTCTGTGTTATGATCCACCGTGCTATTTAAAATTTCCATTTTTTTTTTAAGTATGTTGTTGCATCTGGTATAGAAACACAATGCATTAGAGCAGATGGGAGGGGCTGGGTAATGCCTGTGAAATGTTTGGGGAACCTGGGTAAGATCTCTGCTGCAGGGATCCACTGAAGCTTTAAATAGCAATTCCCTTCCAGGAGGGAGAAGGCAAAGGCTAAAAAACTGATTTGGAACTTACCCTCTTTCTACTTCAGGCAAGCAGCATGAACAAACATCAGGTCCGATTGAATTTTGCCTGTGCTGTGATCTCTCCGTCCTCAAGGCACGTACTGCCCGTGAAGGAGACAGAATTTTCTCCAACTTCAAGGAGTTTTCGCACACATTGGGGATCATGCTGATTCACTGTATAGATTATCACCAAAAGTGAAGTGCTATGCTAAAACCAGATAGCAAATTGTGTTACTGTGTATATCTGTGTGGATAAAAAAAACCCAAAAGGCAGCAGCATGGGGCAAAAGTCAAAAACCTGAAGTAATGTAAACCTCTGTTACACTTGACATTTGAGCTTTTCCAGTGAGTTCTTTGTGTAAAAGTCCATTCCTGGGCATTACTGTCACTTCTGCTTTTGCCATGGAACATTAACTCTGTTTTCATTGCTCACATCAAGCAATGATCAGATGAAGCGTGGCATATCCAAGCTGATAACCTATCATTGGCCTTCTTTTAAATACAGCCATATACAGATGTTTCAGTACCATCCTTTTCCTGCTGGCGTCTTTTGTTAAAATGCTGGTTCTTCCGCGGAGAAACAAAACGGAAGAAAAACAAACAAACAAAGCAGTGTTGTGGGTTTTTTTCCTTTGACGATGAAATATTTGAATATGTGCTGGCGAAATGATAAGGCTGTTCCATCAGGCTGGATTTTAAGAGGCCATCAGGCAGCTCAAGCATCACACCCATTATGTGCTATGCGAGTTGGTTCATCTTTCAGGAGTGAGCTTTGTTTAGCATGGAAAGAATTACAAGAGGGATGTACCTCTGCTGTGCAAGTAGTTGTGTTTTTTGGGAGTTGCTGGTGAAAAGCCTTGCCTTGGGAACTAAGAGTGATGAAACAAGCTACTCCACTCATCTTCCATTTCTGGAGAGGTCACTAGTCTGAGATACCAGTGATACTTTCACGTAGCCTGCTGGCAAGGTGGATTTCCTAAATGCTGCAGCCCTTTGAAAACTGTGGAGTTAAACTGTTTTGCAAAAATGCTGGTGTGGTAACTTGAAAGGAATGTGCACAGCAGAACTATCTGGTGTTGACAGGGCAGATGGAGACTGAAACAACAGGAAAGTTGGTGATCATTTGGTTATAGAAGCCTACAAGCTTTGGATTTACATCTATTTCTAGTGTTTTGCGAATTATGTGTTACAACATTAACTGCCCTGTTAATAACTCTTAGTAACTTTAGGGTGAGCTGGGCTAGGGTGCCAGGATAGAAAGTTTGGTCCTGTATGCATTTTAAGTGTTATGTTTCTTTTCTGCCTCATAGGGCTGTCAGATAACTTGTACCATAGGTGATAATTGTTATAGGAGTGAGACAGTCTAGTAAGTAAAGTAAAGAAGAATGCGACGGGGGCAGAGGGACAGAAAGAAAGTGAGAGTGGTTACAACCGTGTATTTATATTACAACTTTTGAAGTGCTAATTTTCTCTTACCCCTGCAGGCCCTCCTAGGCTCCATAAGAAGAGAGGGCAAAGCTAAAACAGGTCTTACAGAGCTTCACAGAGGTGAGAGTTAAGCCATTGACCGCAAGAGTCGATATTCCAACAATTAGTATGTTGAAATACAGTGTAAGGAAATAAGTGTAAGTAAGGAAAGTAGGAATAATCTTGCATTTGTATTTATGCTGTATTTCTTCTCTTGAGCATTGAGTGTTAGGTGACTTTAAAAAGAAAAAGCTGCAGGTTTGCTGCAGATTAAACCATCTCCTATACCTGACGTCACTAACTCACTAGGAATGTCTTATGTCTACATGTGATGGTCATTCATTTTCAGAATTACTCAACTCTCAGTGCAGATCTGTGGCATTTTCAGATTCAGAGGCAGCCAAGTGCATGAAGTTCACTGATTTCCATATACCGCGTGGAAAATTATCCAGAATGTTTTACATTAAAAATCAAGGTTCACACAGCACACTTTGCGGGTAGCACTGCTGCAAATTAAACTCACTTATACGTTAGGAAAGGTGCCAACGCAATCATAATAGAAGGCTGAAGTGCTGAAATGATAAAGTAGGTCTTTTGCTGCCTTCCTTGGCACATATTCAGCTCCCCACTTTGAATCAAACATCATACCCCATTTGATAAGGCTCTTGAGAGTAATAAAAAATTATGTATTATGAACCTGATCTGTAAAGCGAGGATGGGAGGCACATTGGAAGTACAGTACAAAATAACCATAGGTTTTTCAAATCATGCATATAACAGTTGTGGAAATGTGGTTTTTATGCATGTGTACTTCTGAGTGACGAACTTCCTAACAGTGACTCTTCAATAAATGTCAGAGGAAGATAGTCCTTGTTTGGATATTTGCCAGGCGGAAGAGCAGCCAGTCCCCCATTCACATCTGCTGGATTAAACACATTGAGTTACTCTGTTCATGAAGCGACGTCATCTGTGTCAAAATCCTGTAGCATGTCATTTTTCCGTGCACTCAGACTGATCGATTAGTTCACAGTCACTCTAAATGTATTGCTGTTAAATAGTTTGTCAAGCTGATTGCTTTTGAAAGGATTTTTTTTTTTTATCATTGAAAAAGGTCATTAATCCAAATAACACTTTTGAAAGGAACTGTTGCTTTTGGGCGTTTTGTTTCAGCATTTTTCCATAGATATACTGTTCGCATTCATTTCTATTGGAAATTTTATGGAAACGTTTATTAGTATTTCTAATTTGTGGCTGATCTAATATTTGGTAAATGATACAGAATATTTTGGTGACTTCTTAAAAGTTCCCCAAATATTTAAAGGGACAAAAAAAGACGTTGGTTACAAACACAGTAACATGAAAATAATATTTTGTAAACTTAAGAAAAAGTTTTATGCATTTTATTTTTGGTTGTTTAAATTTCTAATTCATTTAAATGCTAGAAGGCTTGTTTTCCTCACCAGTAATTTAAATTTTGAAATAGCATCCGGAGGCACTCTGGTTAGTTATCATAAGATATCGTTAAACAGATACTGTGTTCCGCAGTCAAGTTTTAAGGATTGTATTTGTTGATGTGGTGGGCCTTTTTAAATAGATATATGTTAGTTGTTATATTTGGGTGCACAAGTAGCCCTAATAAGAACGAGGTCATGACTTGTTATTAAAGGGCATGTAAATAACGGTAAAACTTTCACTTTTTTTTTTCTGTTTCAGAGATGGAGGTAAACATATGAATTAATATCTTTTTAAATAAGATAAACGATTTCTTAGACAAGACTGTATTCAAAAGTGGGAGAGCTGTCATTAGGCGTACGGTGATCGTATCATTCAACATGAAAACCAGAGGGTGATCTTGTTCTGAATAATGGCTCTAGATTGAAAAGCAGTAGTAGAGTCTGGCACGAAGGGACCTCTGCTAGGAACTTGGGTATAACCTGGCGGTGGTGGGAGAAGGAGGGAGTATGAATGTATGGGTCAGTTAGAGAATGACTGTCTGCTGAGAGTGTTAAATTGCAGGGAAATGACAAAGGAGGTTATAGAGTCATAGAATGGGTGAGGTTGGAAAGGACTTTTAAGATCATCAAGTCCAACCATTAACCCCTCCTGACAAAAACCCCTTCTAAACCCTGTCCCTCAGTCCCACATCTCCCCTTTTCTGAAACCCCTCCAGGGATGGGGAATCCACCCCCTCCCTGGGCAGCCTGTGCCAATGGTTAATAACCCTTTCCGGGAAAAAGTGTTTCCTGATATCCAATCTAAACCTGCCCTGACATCACTTGAACCCGTTTCCTCTTGTCCTATCCCTTGTCCCCAGGGAGAAGAGCTCAGCCCCCATCTCTGCACCCTCCTTTCAGGGAGTTGTAGAGGGGGATGAGGGCTCCCCTCAGCCTCCTCTTCTCCAGGCTAAAGAAGGTTCTAAAAGGCAGTATTATTACCAGCATTAGAGGAATATTAGTGCCATTGTTTAATAAGCAATATTTAGTTTGAGATATCAGATACTATTCTAAGAAGAAATAATATGATTTGGAACATGGTCAGAATAGGGAGACCTATAGTGCCTTTCAGAGAACATGAGATGACATGGCCTGTGCAGTTTAGTCCAGCTGAAACTGAGAGGAGATGAGGTTATTTCCTACAAAAATATTGGAGGGAAAAAATACTTCTGCTAAAGGATAAGATTAAGACCATATAAATTATTATTAACTGGTCATAAATAACTTGAGAGTAGATTTGAAGGAGGTCTGCAAGAAGATGTGAAATGAGGTTCTAAAATTATTTCTTAGTAGAGTGGAGTCAAAGAATCTAAACAGTTTTAAGGTGAAGCTTGAAATAAGCTTATGGAAGGGGTTATATAAATATGTCCAAGAATTCCTGGCATAAGATATATGAACATATTGATATCTGATGTTCCAGGATATCTAAAGGGTGTATGATATTATGTATGACATTACAGTTATCTTTGATCTCTGTGCCATATTATAGTTGTGGAATTTTGTCTCGTGCTGTGTCACAGGGATGGCCAAACCACCTCAGCAAAGATTCGCAGAAATCACTGAGAAATAGGATTGTGAAAAAAGCCCTTCTTTTTCCAGTGCAGGATTGGTTTCTCAGTTTATGTGGACTTGGAAGCTGCTGAAGGAACTTTCTACAATATTAATTCTTCACTGGGAGAAAATTGAATAAAGACAAAATACATTATCTCCATCTTGTTTGTACAAATTAAAATGGCAATCCTTTAAACCCTGAATAAAGGCCCAGCCTGAAAGGAAGAACTTTGATATGTGAGAAATTTACTTTCAAGCACCATAAACAGAGACAGGTGAAGAACTGTAAAGCTTCAGAGAAGCTACTGCACTTTCAGAACATCTGTGTTTCTTCACGTGTGTTCCCAGGGCCCACGCATCCCAGTAGACAAAGCAGGTAATAATTGTTCTTGTGGGGCTCTTATTTAGAATTTGCATATGCAAACAGTAACAGCTGCTTGTACGTGCAAAGTCTTGTGCTTCTACAATTGCATAATCTAAGTGTTCATAGGTTTCAATCTGATTTGTGTATCAGAACTGAGTTTCCCTTTCCTCTGAGAATTCTTCTTGCTCAAAGGGAAAAAACCCTTTATAATAGGCAGGTAGGAAATTATAAAGCTCTGTGTAAAGGCTATGCCTGGCAACTCAGAAGTGCTAGTAATAACATAACATCAGATTATTGTTATTTCACGAAAGAAATACAATGTACATTGCCTGGATCCACCTTAGGCTGTGATTTCTCGGGGTTCTGTAATCTGGGAAGCAGCAGTTGGTTCGATTTAGAAGTGTCTTCAGGAGACGGGTAGGATCATGTAAAGAAGGAGAATGGCCTGAGGTGAAAGCTGTGTGTCAGATCCTTGCACAGTTCCCCAACTGGAAGATGTCCTAACTTTTGATAGAGTTGCAGTGGCCTTAAGTGGACAATGGACCTAACATTTAAGTAATATGCTGAGACAAGCTTCAAATGAGAAGTTAGCCTTGAAAATAAAAATGGTAATCTTATAATCAGGAAGGGATGGTAGGTGAGCGAAGGGCCTGAGTGTTAACTGAATGTTCCAACCAAAATGTAGTCTGTGGGTTTCTTAAGCAATTTGTCGAACTGAGGAGATGTGGGAACGGAGGGCTTCAGCCAGAACGGGCAGTGACCATTTTGACTGCAGTGCTTTTGCATTTTAATATCAATTGATCAATTTTATTGCTTACTGAAAACGTGGAGAGCGTTTATCTCCATCCCATTTAATGAGCAGAAGGGTTTTACCATAGGTTTGTAGAGGACGTCAAGAGCAGCAGGTGTGTAGGTACCGAAGCGTGCACGCCGTGGTGGGCTAGCGGGTGGCAGTGTGGGTGACATTTAGTGGCCTGCACGGCGGTAGGGAGGGGTGACAGTGCAGTAGCATCTGCCTTCCATGGTTTTTGACCTCCTATCTGCTTTTGCTTGGTTTTCACTCCTTCAGGGTATAAAGCAGCGCAGAATCTAGTCTAGTCAGGGCAGTGATTTACTTTGTGGCACTCCCACTCTATCATGCAAAATCTCTCAGTCTTGAAAATCTTGAGGTATTTATTGGTTTTCCTTAGTGTTGCAGTCCTGGAAGTGAATGGAAGTCTCTCATCTGCTAAAAACACTTGTAGAGTAAAAATATGCAGATGTATTGCAAGTACAACCTAAAATTCAGGAAACAGCAGATAAATAAAAGGCAACCCTCAATCACACAACAAATCAAACATATTGGTATTTTCTAGAACTTCCTGATTACTTATGACTGATATTTATTATATAGAACTGATCTAAAAATTTATCTGAAATTTTTGTAATGAAATTCAGAATGGGTTTTCTGAAATGCCTTAACTATATATTTGAGTTTTGAATTTTAAAAGAATCCTGTGTTTATTTTGATAATTAGTATTTTTTTTATACCAACAGAGGTTTTAAAACTCTTTCATTTTAATAATTTTAGATAAATAAGAACTTACTCCGAACCAACCCTCCCCATCAATAGTTTCAGTGAGTCAACACTTAACGATCATTAAGAAAATTCCACAACTGTTTTTCAGTTAAGTGAAGACAGATGTTTCCTCACACCAGCTGTTTGGTTCCTAATATAGTTGAGATTGAGAAGTTTACAGAAGTATACAAAAGGCTTTTAAAGCTTCACCTCAAGCAGTGCTTTTTTTTTTGCATTCATGTGTGTCTTTTCTCTGTACAGACAGTATTTTGAGTCTTCCTTGAGCACAAGTTCAAAATCTTCTTTATCTCCTCAAAATCTTCTTTATAATGTCTGCTATTTTTCAGCAGAGCAGTTGCACGGTAATGAACAGAAACCATATGTAATCCTATGTTTTTCCTGTCCAGAAGGAGTTTGGAAAAGCAACTTTGACCCAGACGAGCAGTGTGATGTGGATGTGAATGACAGTGAGTTGAGAGAAGGGAAGCTAAGTATGTAATCTATCAAAGTGTCCCTTTGGAGAAGACCAAAGTAATTTGGCTTTTTAGTGATCAGTAGTAGATGGTCATGCAAGGAGAAGAAGAGAAGGGAAAGAAACTCGAATAGAATCTTACTGGTATCCTCTTGGGGTGTTGTGCACACACGGGGCTGTGATCAGCTGGGTTTTCGCTGCTGCAGAAAATATGAGGCTCTAGAGAGGAAGTCTTAGTCTGCGGCAGTTGCTACAAATATTACGGTATAAAATATCCTACTTCATTTAGGCTTGAACAAGCAGTTATTGTGGACGTGGCATTGGCAAAGGAAAATTCCAGTGACAAAGTCTTTAATAACATTTTTACATGCTTTTGTTTCACAAGAACTGTGTTTCATAGTAATTTCCCAATTCAGCTTAGTTTTCAGAGGATCGCCAATTGTTTGTATCTGTGTGAAGCTATTTAGATCTGTCCTCTACAAATAATTTCACAATTCAGACTGTTTGGTTGTTTCTTTGGTATTTTCTTTTCTGTTGGTTTGTTTGTTTGTGGGGTTTTTTTGTGTGTTTTCTTTCTGTCTGAGGGCAGGGGCAAAAGATCTTAATGTTAATACATCACCTTTAACTATACATCGGGCTGAGACAGCCGATGTCTGGAATGGAGGAGTAACTAAAATTTGCCACATTGCAAATTAGCTGGGCATAAACAAAGAGATATTTTTCCAATGTTTGTTTGTCTCACAGTCAATCAAATAAACAACCACTAAATGTTGTGTTATTCTAGATTCTTTAGTGTTAGCTACTATACTTTCTGTGCCCTAATTAATCATGATAACTTTTGAAAGTTAAAAATGTTAATTTAACTCACTAGGTCTCCTGCTTCATTAATGTCTTCGATGGTGTCATTTAGAAGAAAACGCTTTATCAAACAGTAGTGTTTAAGTCATAAAAGGATGTAATGGCAGAAGCATTAGAATTCACGTGATACGAAGCCTCTCTCAATCATTCGCATCTCATTTTCTAAATGGGACCAGTCATTATCTTACCTTCAAATGTGCATTCACCTCTGGGCTGGACGAAGTGGAATGCTTAAAGGCTCAGAATTTCCTGGCTTTCTAGATGACGTTGGTTCATTAGATTGCCTGCGTAATGAGAAAGCAAATCTTACAATCTGTTGTAAAAGCCACCCCACCCTCAAGTGATGCCAATAGTGGAATCTGCAGGCTCAGCATCTCTTGGGGAATTTGGTAGAAAATAACCGTTTTCTTGTTGCAGTTTTCAGCTGAAGGCTCTCTGATATTTTCCAGCTGTTAATAAAGTTGGCTTCAAAAGCCTGTTAGCAAACTATGCTTTTATTTTTTTGACTTAGTTTATCTAACTAATGTATCTGAGAGATATCAGACATAATCTTTAAACTATAAATGGCAATAGGATAATTCTGGATACTCTTAAATAATGTGTTGTGTTCTCCTTTATAAATTTACGTATGTGGTTGTCCAACACTTTTGATAAATGGTGAAACATGATCAAGGAGTTCTTATTCTCAGCTCTCTCGTCAAATGATGAGATCACATTCTCCAGATTCTCTGCTAATTATATAGTAAGCAATCTGAATGAAGGCATAAAATAAGAACCCAGATTCAAGTATTATAAAGGTTATAACACTGCTGTTAAACAAAGGCCTCTTCTAAATTTATTATCAAGGAATACAGAGGGAGAAGCAGCTCCTCTCTTTGTGATTTGGATTAACCTCCAATTCCAGCATTTTGGGGTTAAACTGTAGCACTCTGTCTTGAGTTAATATTAATTCTTAATCCTTTTCTGTTCCCCCTCCTTCCTCTTCCCCCATGCTACTCATACAGATTAATACAGCTCAGAGCAGACTAGACTCTTCTTTTCTGAACTGTTCCAGCTCAATTTCAAACCCCAGCCTCACTGGGCACCCTGTGATTTGTACTCACAGGTGCTACAGCTCCTAGGGGATCAACTTGGCTGCAGTGTCTTCTGAGGCATATGCAAAACCTTCTTTTATGTGAGATTTAAAACATTTGAGACAGATAAACACCTGATAATCTTCCCGATACTAGGTCAGCTGCATTTGTACTCCAGTGAATGAATGGCAATTTGGAATTTATTTCTATTTCTAACGCTTTTGCTTTACCGTCTCCACTCTTCTCTGTAGTTTTTCTGCCCACTATGTAAAGTCTCTGTCTTCTCTGTGTTATTAGGAGAAACAGTTCACGTGAAAACCTGACTCTGCTAGTGCTCCTGGAGTGCGTGTTATTTGAGTCCATTATAACACCAGCTAGCTCATATGGGGAGGGTATGTAACTCAGCTGTTATCTTCTGAGGAGCTTGAAATTTAATAAAGTATAAATGAGCCCTCCCATGTAGCCTTTATAGTAAGTACAACAGCTTTCCAAATTCTGAAATTAATTGTCTTGGCTTTTTTTCTGTATGCAAAGCAAAAGTACAAAAACCATATTAATGCTTTTGTCTGCATTATCCTTCTTCTATATTGAGATATAAACTTGGGAATCAATCTTTGAGCAGTCTGTGAATTCTCTCTGAGACTAAATGTTCGATGCACTGTTATTATTTTGCCATATTCTTGCCCTTTATGTCTTGTATTCAAGACAGAAAGGCTACATAGTCTGGAGATGGGAAGACCATTGAAGACTGTTGAAACCCAAAAAGAGGTTGCCTAAATGGAGCAATGGCATGGCTGTATGCCAACTATTTTTATCCAGCTTCAGTGCAGAGAATTATTGTTTTAAGGAGTAAGAGAGTCTTACAAAAAATGGAGAGATGGAGTTGTTGATGTAGGAGTCTAAAAGTCCGACAGAGAAAGTTTGCTGAGGTGGCCAAGAGAAAAAAACTGGAGAAACAAAAGGGAGGGAAGGACGTATGTTGAGAGTAGGATTAAATACAGATAAAAACAAAGACTACAAAGGTTGGAGAAGACTTCTCAGTCTGAGAATGTGTGAATGAAGTAAGGATGGCTACCACAATACTGTAGGTAGCTAAAGGGCAGTAGGGAATCTAAGGCAAGAAATAGTATGTAAAAATTTAGTATTTTATCTGGATGAGTAAAAGTCATAGAATCATAGAATTGTCAGGGTTGGAAGGGAACTTAAAGATCATCTAGTTCCAACCTCCCCGCCATGGGCAGGGACACCTCCCACTATATCGGGTTGCTCAGAGCCCCATCCAACCTGACCTTAAAAACTTCCAGTTTTTAAGTCCTATGTGTCTTGAAAGTTAAAGATGTCTAAAGTTAGAAAATGTTTACAAAATCTACTCCTCTTTCCTTAAACTATCTGGAATTTTATACTGCAAACAAGCATCCATGGGCCTAGAACTAGGTGTTTAAACTAGTGGCATTTCTTGGTTCATTGCTTAGACTTCTGTCATAATTTTATGGTCAGGAAACCCTGTAGGCTGAAATTGAAACAGTTTCATGAAACCACCTTCAAGTCATTGAAGTTTCAAGAAACCACAGCTGAACCTTTTTGTGATTTTTGTCAGGGGCCGTGTTTCCTGGATGCACAGTTGTGGCTAGCCGGTTCTCCATGTTCTCCCAGGTGTGCGGGGAGCCGTGCAGTTGTCTAGGAGCTCTTTCTAACCTGCTCCTTGACTAATGCGGTAGATGAAACTTGATAAAGTTTTCCACTTCAAAAAAGACTTTCCTGAGATTCCAGGAAATCTATTGTGCTTCAACAGCAGAATTAATGTCTTTTTCCTGTTGTTTTTTTTTTTTTTCACTAGTTGAATCTAAGCATAAACCTAAAGGTTATGTGTATATACCAGGCTTGAATATATGTACACACACGCACAAATATGTTTTTTGTTGCTCTATACATTCTTGCAAGATAAAAGAATTCCCTATTCTTTTTAATTTACCTCTATTACGGGGTTACCTATTTATTTAATTCAACCACATAAATTACCTATTTACCATGCTTGGATCCAAATTTCTCCTCAATATAGTTACCTAGGTTAAATAGTAAAAGGTCAGTCAAAGTTCCCATCACACGTGTGCCAAGCACTCAACTTTAACCCATAAAGCCCCGCTGGCCCTGTTGTTGTTTCTGAAAATACAAAGTATTCACCTAAGAAATACCTACAGAACTAAGGTTAAAAGAAAATATAATTGTATTCACCTGTTTCATGTTAAAGTTTGTCCAGAAGAGATGCCTCTTCTTCCTCTTCTCTTTTCAGAGAAACCAAAGAGCTCTCTTCAGTTTGCAAAAGGAACAGCTTATTTCCAATATGAACAGTCCTCGTCCTGGAGGGCTTTTGTAGTTCCCCTCTCATATTACTGTCATCATAATTATGGATACTCTCCAGATACTGTATATACATAAATCCTACAGTTCGGATGCCTAACTTGATTGCTAGTCCAAGAGTCAGGAATTTCCCTTTGTGGTTTAGCCTGTGTCTTATTTCCTCATTTGTGCAATAGCATTAATAGCACTTTTGTAGTTATATGAATGAATATGTTAAAAATTGTGAGGGATGCAGATATTAGAAAAATTAGGGCAGACAGTAAATCAGGGTTGGATTAGGATTCAGCAAAGCACATGTGGACCCCCAGTGATCAACTTTCAACCATTGTCTTTCCCTTTCCACCTAGAAAACAGAAAAGCGTATCATTTTCAACAGGGGGTTAAGATCAGGAAATCATGAAATGCTTAACCTTAGGAAGCTACCAGGTGCCTGGACTGGGCTGCAAAATGCCACAACAAAGTGGTCTTGCTCCTGTGTTGACTTCAGCAATAGCCTATATGGTTGGAATTTTAATCAGCTCCTTGACTCATTTCATGATCCAGAGCCTTGCAGAAATACACCTCAATCTTTCCTGGCACTCCTCCCATGAACTGTTGAAATAGATAGCTCTGAAGAACTGGCATTAGATTTTATTTATGCTTCTATACTTGGATTTAAGCTTTCTCAGAGCTAGCCTCTCAACTATGAGAAACAAGGAGTCTATGTTTTTGCAACGCATTTGTACAAAGCGCCCCTTAATGGCCTGCCAGCCTCCACGCTAAACTGTCAGTCTTATTTACATAAGTAGAGAAGCAGGAAGTGCAAGAAGACAGATGGGTGAATATCAATTAATGCTTATAAGGCTGGGGGAAAAAAAATAATTTGAAATTTCTAAACCCCACTTCCCAAACAACCTTTTAATTTACATTATCACGTAATGCTAGCAGACAGAATTTAATAAATGCAGAGGAAGCTGCAAGCTTTACATTAAGTATTTCTTGAAAGGTAAGCAAAGAGATGCATAGCTAAAACTATTCCAGTTCAGCTTCTCCAGACACTGGCAGAGGGCAAAAGGAATTTCTTACATGGTAGAAACCTATTATATCCAGAAAATGGTGTTATTTAATCTTGCTATCAGGTGGAGATCCCAACCAAAACTCACTAAAAAGTAGAATTGTAATGCTATTACTGAAAATCAGATTTGATTCCTGATTATCCGAATAGTAAAGGCCAGGATGTCAATGTAAATCCGTATTGCCCACAGTTTCTCAAATTCAAACCACATATCATATACTATCTTTATGGCAAACAAAAGTTCGTATTACTGCAATGCTTTTTCTCACTGCCAGATTAAGCACGGCACAGCAGCTGTGATGCTGAACGTACTCCACACGTTATCTCAGCAGACAGCTGCTTCAAGATCAGGTACAACCAAACATTACATCTACTTTAGTTCTGAAAACTGAAGTATGTCCCCCCTGAACGTGCCCAGTGTGTTATTGAATATATAGTGCTAGCAATATTGCTGCATTTTCTTCATTAAGTCGGTACATGTGCTGAATGACTTCGTTAATTACGTCCATATACAGCATCTACTGTGTTAATATATGCACTAGATATTGGCACACTAATGTTTTGCTGATATTACTACATTCTGGTACAATTTTTTTTGTAAACCTTCATTAAATACCTAGTTTTCATACTTCAGTATGAAAAGGGAAGCTTTTGGATGATTTGAAGATGATGGCAGTATAGTAAGTCTGATGAAAGGATAGCCTTGAAATGGGAATAAGTTTTTCACTATATTCAGGATTCATTTCCTATTTAGGTGGAAGAATAGGACCTAAACCTGTATAACCGGATAAAAAAAGTTATGTCACTGGTATGCAATGGGGTGCTATTTTATTCACACCCAGTAGAAACTCAATGGACCTGTTCCCAAGTAGATGAGTAAAGCCTAAGTTCTATTCATTTAGCTGTGAATTCATTCACAGTGTGCCTGGCAGTGACTCTGAAAAGTTAAGAAAAATATATTAACAGCTGCAGAAATATCTGCAGATCATTTTTCAATTATAGTTTTTCAAATATGAACAAAAATGCCTTCTGTTAATTAGCATACTGATGTAGCATCTTTCTTGTAGAGAGATCCTGAAGTGTTATACATGAATGTTCATAAACAGAAGAAAGGCAGCCACAACTGGGGCAGAACACACAAGATCATCAAGTGGCCACATGCCACTTCCACTGAGCATACCTGTCATTGCTTTGAATAACATTAGGATCAAGCCTTAAAAAAAAAAAGAAAAAAAAAAGGTAAAGGAGGAGGCGGAGAAAGAGGAGAAGATTAGTTAGGTAGATCCTTAACCTCAGGGCAATTGATATAATATTTTTGAAGGTGCAACAACCATTTTAAAAATTGGAACTCCATCTGTATAACATGATTACTGCTCTTGACAAAAAATTGCTGGTCAAGTTTTTAGAAATATTTTCTGAATTAACTTTCTTCCTTTCCTTTTCATTATAACCTATGGTAATAGGTTGTATGGTAAGACCATATATGGTTTTACCATATGGTAAATCCAAGGCAAAATCTTCCCACTGGACAACCTTTCCAGCCAATTGTCTTTCACCAGCATTTACCTTCACTTCACATTGCTTCAGTTTACCCATCAAGTGAGGTTAAGAATGTCTTTTTTGGTTCCAGGAGAAGTGCTGTGAGGCTTCATGAGGTTCACAAAATGTTTTGAGAAATCCTGGGATAAGCAATAAAGACCAGTAAAGGAGATCTATCCTGGTTCTATTATGAATATTCCTCTACAGGCCATGAACTACAAGTGTCTCTTACAACTAGAAACAAAGAATTTTTACTTCTATTTCCAAGGTTCAGGCTTCATCTTTAATTGCATTCATGTTTTGTGTATGCACATAATTGTCTGTGCCCTTTTACACATTTTGATTTCTAAACTTAGGCAGAAACTTTTCTGCACTCTTGTATTTTCTATAAAACATTTCCTTTTAATATATACAAATTCAAGGAAGAAAGTAGATGCATAAGATGAAAAAATTTCTAGTTAAGGTTGAAAATCAAACATGTATTTTTAGCTCAGAATTTGTCCTGATAGTTTACATGTAGGTAAAACCATAATAAAAGTAAATAAAGGCAATATTTCACACTGAATCAAACCTGTGATCGAGTACTGATTTCTGATCATGCCTGTTCTGAAAAGTGCTAAATAATGGAATGAACTTTTTAGCTTCTCTCATTTCCTGGTAGATTTAAGCCTTGCAGCCTGAGGATTTGTATCTTTCCAAAATTATTCTATTTCATAAGTTTTCATTAAGCCTATTAAGTCTAATGCTTATCTGAATTGTACTAAGCTCCTGTTTTCTATGCTATATTAGTGCAGTTAGAACTATAGATTAAAGGTGCTTTATGTTTTAAATTTTAAAAAAACAGAGCTTTTTTTTTAAAAAAAAAACACTTTGAGATTTAATTGAAAATTGCCCTGATTGTGTTCTTCTGTGAATACTAAAGGTAAGTAAAAGTGTATCTATATCTTCACTGCTGTTGTGAGAAACTCCAGTTTCTGGAGAAGCTCTCCCAGTGAGGGTTGCCTAGCCTGGAGTATCTCTTTTACATTGGCAGAGTAACTGTCATAATTACTGCAAATCCTTAGGTTATCTCCAATTCATGAGCAGGTGGCCAAGAACATCCCTGTGGGGGCCATGAGTGCACTAATAGCTCTAATGGCCCTGACCAGCCTCACCTGATGCCTCTATCCCTATCCCTGCCCATAGGCCCAAGGGCTCCATTTCAGCTCAGCCCGGAGTCCTTAGTTTCTGTCTGAGCTGTGCTGTAGGAATGTTGTTGGCTAGCTAGCTCATCCCGACCCTCTTGGTCTGGGCGCTAACCCATAGACTGACTTCACCTCTCTTTTCCCTACAAACCTGCTCAGTGGTCTTTGGATAATATCTCCCCTAATTACCCTTAACTCTTCCTGTCCTGCGGATTGTTCTCCTGGTTTCATCTTAGACCTGCTTTATTGCTATGAAACTTACCGCTGATTTGCACTTTTGGTCCACTTTTTGGGCCCCAATGACTTTTTTGTTGTGCTTGGCTCCTGTCTCCTCATCACTTAGGGAGCAGCTAATCCTTGCTGTGCTCTGATGGGCATTCTGGATGCAGACATGGTAGGAGAACTACTATCTCTGAAAGCCAGCTCATCGTTCTCTGTGACCTGATGCTCAGATGGAGAGTGAGGAAACAGAGTTTAAAACACAGTAATCTTTCTGGGGCCTCCTTAGAATATTATGAAACCATTCTTCACATTTAAATGATGTCCTCTACTGTAAGATACAGAAGCAGAAGAGTGGGAGACGCCTCTCAAGTTTCAATGCTTAAAGCAGCCACAGAAATGAAGCGGGGCTCTATTAGCAAGCTTGGGATTTGACTGAAAACAAAACAGGATTCAGAAGAGACTCTACCTTTGGAAACTGGGCTGCAGTTCGAAACTGATAGCTGACTTGTAAGTAGTCTTTTAAAATATCCATTTTGTTAAAAAATAGTGACCTGTCTTGTGGAACAGAATGGTTTTTTGTGACCATTGGGTCACCAGCAGGAGACAAATTGCAGGTACTAGAAAAAAGGACAAGTATGGACTAAAGGCAGATGATTGCTTACTGTCATGCTTTTGGCTGCTTTCTGTGTTTATTCTGTTCTCTCTGTGTTAAGTCTGACTACTTTAAGGAGTGCTTTGCTGTGGAGATAGGATTTGGTTTACCATGCCAGACTGAGAACAACTAGGACGAAATACCATTTTCAGAAGTTGCTGGTCTTGCACAAGCGTATCCAATTGGCTAGCCAATTCTTATTTAGGTTTGGAGAATATCATCAGGAAGTAGTTCCTCAGTCTAGTTATTGGAAACAGTCCCATCATCATCACTACTATATATAAGGTCTGTGTTATCTAGTGGCAATTCTTGATCTGGAAGTGGGTAATAGAAATCTTGTGGGTAATAAAAATACTGATGTTTTGCTTAGTTGTCCTCCTGGTAGAAGCATTATGAAGTTTTGGGCAAGAGTTCTTGAAAGTGTAGCCACTGGTTGGTGAAAGGACTTGACATGATTTTCCTGCTCTTGTGAGAGTGGTTCTTGTAGTAAGGCCCTCGAGTAGTCTGCAGTCGGGACTTATCTTGTTCTTCCTTTCTGTTGGAATGCTGTATATGACTATCAGCTTAGTTGAGACCTCTTTGCTCCCAATGCATGGTTTCTAATAAACAGTAGAGCACAGTTGTAAAGAATAAAGGGCACTGCTCTTGCTAATGGCTGTTGTGGTTGTTAGCCATCACAATGACTGTCAACCACAAATTTTCTGGTGTTAGAAAAGCAGACTTTGATTAAAAATGTATCTGTCATATATATTTATGGTATAGTATCCATGGAAAGATGTATGTTAAAGATATATTACCTCCTAAAGTGACAGAAGAGCAAAAAATTCCTCAGTTGTCCAGTAGCTGTTCTGTCTGGCACAGCTGCCATCTCCACTTGGTCAGACAAATACATCTCAAAACTGTTCATAATGCTTTCATACAAGTTTTTTGAAGAGTCTTATCTTTACACAAGAGACAAGACTCTTAAAGGTGAGGTTATCATTGAGCATCCTTTCTGATTTTGTACAATGAAGATAGCATTAGACATGTACAACTACAACTAAGTTTGGAAGGATGGCTTGGATGTTTTCAGTATTACTAAATGCTAGAGTATGGTGTCTCCTGAAGCTGAAAGCATTGTAGAGGAGGCTATAATGGTGTTCTTCAGACTGCGTGATGTGACACAGTGATGTGTCAGTTCAGTATGTTTTGGCTTTTAAAATGTTTTTAGATTCTTGTCCCTCCTTGTTATCTTTAAAATAATTTGTCCTAAAATGCTTCTGAAGCTCCTCTGATACAGCCATTACCTAAGTGAAACAGTCTTAAAGTGCTCAACAACACAATCGGTCAAACATTTTGTTGGAAATTAAAGGCTAAGTAGTGCAGATACCGATCTTCATTATAGAGTTATTTTTTTTAATAATTAAAATAAACTACACATCTGAAAGCATCTTGGACTTGAAATCTCAAATGGCTTATTTGTTTGTTCGTCACTCAAGTATTGGTTTGCTTATCAAGATGGTATCATGCCTATGCTATGTTTGAGAGGGCAGGTACTGTAAACTGATCAAAGCATATTGCACAATATACTAGCTGAAATTGTTGACTTCATAGTTCTAAAGAATAAAATTCCAAAGCTCAAGGGTGTAATTTTCTCAGTTTATTACACTTCTGTTTATTACATTTATTTTTAGTTGATGGAATGTTCCCTTAGGCAATATCATCAGAAGACAAATGAGAACTTTAAGATTAGAACATAAATTGTAAAATGATGCAGCACATTTTGGGACTTGCAGCTCTAGTTTCTGATCTGCGGAGCCACTTATCTTCATGGCTTATAGTCCGTGATGTTGGATATTGTGAATCATTCCTTTTTTTTTTTTTTTTCCCTCCTTTGCCAAATAAAGGAGACTAGAGAATGCATCTATGTCTGTTTTTTACAGATTAAAAAAACCCACCCACACACCAAAACCAGCATCAGCTTTTCATTGTCTCTTACATCCAAAATGAGACCTCTGCAAGTCTCAAGTGAAAAAAAACAGTAATGGATTTTCAGTTAGCACAAAAAGCTATTTCAATTCGGCATTGAAAGAAGGAAAAGGGCCCTTCAGAAAATGTTTTGGTAACAATAAAAAGTCTTTTAAAGTGAGTTGCCAGAATGAAGGACAGATCTAGACTAGGCTTTTGAAATTTATTTGAAACAGAAGAAAGTTTTGTGAAGTAGAGTTTATTCATCGCTTAGCTGGAAAGCATATTGTATACAGAAATGCCTCTAAAAGAAGTTTCCACTTGTAAACAAGCATCTTTATGCATGAAGTACTTATCTCCAAAGATAGATCAGATGTTTTAACACAGGATTTAGACCCACCTGACACCTGCACCAAAGGGCACTTAACTATGAAGCAAGGAATTGTGTTGCTAGTAGAGTGCTAGCATCCACTTCTTGTTTCACTTCATTTTTGGTCTCTGCCTTTGTGTAAAAATACTTTGGAAGTATGTACAAGAAAAGGAGACAGTTGGAATATTACTGCAATCCAGCATTTTCCGAGTAAAACGAATGTCAAAATGTGCTAAGCTTTAGTGCCCTTAGTGCAGAATATTAATGCCTAAGTTAGAAGTCTGGCCATCATTCAGGAAAGCTGGCATGCTATATTGTATGAAGTAGTCTATATACATTGAGTACACAGAGTAATGTTCAGTCAAGTCGAGCCTCTACCTCAACATCTGAGGCCAAATCTGGGAAAAAAAAAATATTTAGTTTTGTGATTTTCCTGTTGTTTTGTGATCTTCTGCCTAGTATAATTCCCGAACAATCTGTAAACCATCACTCTTCTCTCTGTGTTCAGGTTGTGTTCTATACAGCTTAGCATTTTGGAGGATGATTTCACTGATGATTTGGAGGAATTTCTTCCATGTTTCTGACAGCAGAAAATCCAGTCACTATTTAAGCTTACTTGACCACACTAACTTGAAATTCCACATTTAATGTAAAATGCCTATAAGGAGCTATTCTCTGGTGGTCTGGAAATTGTCTTGAGTGTGCAGGTAGCTCTGGTTCATAGTTAGAGTAGTGCTTTGATTTCTTCCCTGGAAACGGCCTTCAAGGGTTATAGATCAAATCCACAAGTGATAATGGGTTATTCACTGCAACAAACATTACAGCTAACATGATTTCTAGATTGTAAAAAAATTATGAAAACTAACCTTTCATGTGTTGGGATAAAAAGTAGAGATAAATACCAACAGTTTATATGACAAAGTGAAAGAAAACAGCTTCCATTAAGAAGACAATTGAGACATTCCATGTCTCATTCCATGAGACTTTCCCTGTCTCAGCACAGGAAAGACATGTACCTCTTGGAGCGGGTCAGAGGAGGTGCCTTACTTAGTCCACTTAATTCATTGAATATAATGGTTTTTTGCTTGGTGCTCCTTTTCCCATTGTGACAGGGTCAGGTGAGCTACTTAACAGCGCACAGTATGACTGCTCATGATTTTGTATATGCAAGAGAAGAGAATTATGTTTAGATAGTAATTGCAATCTTTTTGTAATTCTGAGAAAATCCGTGACTGTCTAGTTGATATCCATGTTGATAGTGTCAGACTGAAAAGGAAGAAAGTGAACAGGCTGTGTGTGGGTAAAAATTCAGGAGCATGAGAACCCTCCAAGTTTAGGTTGCTTAATTTCCTAGGAGGGTACTTCAGTTATTCCTTTGAAAGTAAGCACTGTCAGGGCTATATCAGTATGCTGAAATCTAATTAATTTAATGCTGGGAGAAATTATAATAAAATCTTTTCATTCTTGTCCTTTTAATTTTGCATATGTTTGGCAACTTATTTTCATAAGTTATTAGATTACAATGCAAAAATTGCAGCACATGAGGACATGCACTCACGTGGTTATTGAACAGCTACCGAAGAGGAGAACTTTCTTTTCAGCTATAATATTTGGCTAGGGTAAATAGCATGTTCCTAAGATGATTTCATATATAAAAGATTGTGTGACAAATTAAAGCTGTCAAATTTGTCACATTTATGCCTTGGTCTCAGAAACATATCTCAGGGGTGGAGAAGAAGAAAAGAAGGGGTGGGAACAAAAGAAGAAAAGGAGAGAATATCTAAACTCTGTGTGTGAATGCATTGAAAGATAAGTGATGGGTTTTCTCTGGTCAAATGGAACTGATAGGTGTTCTTTACCCTTTTTTATTAATTCATTATGTGAACTGTGGACTTGCCTGGCAATCTGGGCTCTCACCTGGACCTCCCCCAAGGTAGGAGTAAATACTGAATGAACCATTTTGCATGTGTTTTATATGGGTGTAATACTTTTACACGTTAGGTGTATAAATCTGGAAGAAGTCATTGGTGGGAACCTAGTGCTTTTGGTAAACCCTCAGGACTTTCCACCAAATGGCAAAAGTTGTTTCCGTTTTATGTGTATATTTATTTTAGAATTTGCAATGTAAATCTTGTCTGGTTGCAACTGAATGCAATCTGGGGAAGTCCAGAGCTGAACGAGATGCTTCTTCTAATGAAGTAACTGAACCTCTTTTCAAGGTAGTGTAGTTTACTGGTACCACACTTTCCCTCCAAAGATCAACTCAAAAATCTGTGAACACTGGCTTCGTTATTCTGGCTTTAACTCTGAATCCAAAGGACCTTTTACTTAGCACTTTAAGAAATACCAAAGGGACCTTTATATTTACAGGTTTTGACAACTCTGTAAGCCTCACAGGCCTTTCTTCCTGAATTAAATAAAATCTGCAGTGCAAACTATGCAAATGCATTTTGTCATTCTCCTCCCTGCGTTGCCTCTTAGCATTTTATCACAGTGAGCATGATTAGGTTAGAATATTGGTTTTCCCACGAGCACCTGTTGTACATCTAAAATGAAAAGAAAGAGGAGGGGAAAAAAAAAAACAACCTATGGCCTTGTGCCAGGGAAAATTGTGTCTATTTTCTCCTCAGAGAATGATGTTAGCAGTGACAACTATAAATGTCAAATCACTTAAGATATCCACCATTAAGAGTGTTTCTGATCAGTTCACGTGTGTGGTTTCTGTAGCGCATCCTAATTTTTTTTTTTTTTCCAGTTAGACATAAAGGCTAAGATCATCAGCATTTGAATTGACTAGAGCAGTAATCGGTGTAGCTCAGATGGCAATTTTTCCGGATGGAATCTAGGTCTGAGGGGCAGAATATTCAGAAATATCATTCTTTCGACTTTGTTATTCGCTAACATAGAAACTAATTGTGGAAAAGGCAATGCCAGCTCCCATTATTAGGGTCTGAATCTAATTAGCAAAGGAGTGGATGTTACAGTCTCTGGATTTTTGATGAATAGATGAAGTGCAATAAGCAGGAAGAATGGGTTACATCCTTTACGGACAGCAGATTTGTACAGAGTGATTAGCGCCCTTGCCAAGTACCCAGGTAATGATATATCTCTGCCATAGATTCATACTTTTCATCATGAAGAAATCATCTAATTTATGTGCTTCCCGTTTTCCTTGTTTAAGAAAAAAATTGTTTTGCTTTAACTTTAATCTGTCATCTACGAAGGTGTCAAGTCTTTCCATATCAGGACTTGTGTTGCATTTTAAGTTTATACATAGTTTAACACCTTGTAATTTTTTTTTGGGGGGGGGTCTAAATCTAACTCAGCTAGAGCAAATGAAGGTAATAATGAAGTTACTGACACTACTGAAGTCTTTTTTCAGGTATCATATTTTTTTTAATGAGGCCTCATCAGTCTGGCTTCTCCTCAACGAACACTCAGCACTTCACCAGAATCATTACATTTAAGGCAAAATATTGATCCCCTTACCTAGCAGAAAAAATAATCTGTCATTTAGAGGCTGTACCTTAACATAGTCAAACAAGCATTGCAGAAATAGAAAATTGAATAATATAGCCATAGATTAGATTCTGCTCTCAAAATAATGAGAAATACCACCTTAGATGATGTACAGACATAAGTACTTAAGTAATGTGCTGAAGTAATGTAAATGTGTATGAGTATCGAGTATCAGGGGAGTTTGCAAATATATAATGATGTATTATTGAGAATGGAATTATGTAAATTGAAATGCAAGGAAAGGAAGACAACGATAAACTTTAAAGCTGTGGTGGTAGAGTAAGTGGCTGGAGCCTGTAAAACATGTGAGATTAGGACAGGAGAACAAAGATGGAACGATGATACCATGGTCTAGAGAATAGTTGAGAGATGAAAAAGCAATTATCAGTGTGAGAGAAGGAAAAGTACTGGAAGTAAAGATAGCTTACTTCCTCTAGACAGCTTTTGGAAATAGCTACTGAGAGAATAGCATCTGGAAAAACCCAAACCGAATACCAAATAAACAAAACCAAAATCAAAACCACAAAAACCACCCCTCCAAACAAAAGCACAAATTCCTCATAATTGTCCGGTTTTAATTTTCTCTGGTGAGTGGGGACAAGCTCCTTCACTCAATCACTGTCCTCTGGGTTTCTAGCTCAGCGCTTGGTTGAAGCAGGTGTGCAAGCTGTACATATATAGGCTGTGCCCTTGGGGTGTATAGGGGCTGACTGCTCGCAAATATGGCTGCGTTTACTTTTCTTTTGGTAGGCAACACAGTAGGTGTTTCGACTGTTCACCTCCTACAAAGCACAAATATTTTTTTTCCTGCGTTTTCTTTTAATAGCCATAGGTAGTTTCCCAAACAAGTCAACCATGAAAGGTGTACCAGTTCACTGAACAAGCAAAAAGCTTGATATGGTAAATGCACAGCCCCAAGCAATGCTCCTGATGCCTTCTTCTTTAGTCGTCTTAGTAGCTTCATGTAGCTGTGATGGATGATGTGGTACTGACAAAACTGTGGGTGTGAGATGCTCGGGCATCTCCCAGACTGCAAAAGCAGCTGTACTTGTTTGTGAGTACACTTGCACTAAAATTCATGCTGCCTGAGGAATATTTTAATTCTTTCATAAGGTGGACCTGAAAAAGTATGGGTCTAATTTTACTTATGATAAAGAGTTTGTACTCAGCACTGGTGAGGCCCCACCTTAAGTACTGCGTTCAGTTTTGGGCCCCTCACTACAAGAAGGACATTGAGGTGTTGGA
>VXBO01010047.1:586981-631639 GCA_013400135.1 Rhinoptilus africanus
GAGGACACGTTGTTGTCCCTAGTTTTCACAAAAGTCGGAGTCCTCATTAGTCAAATGTATTGAAGTTCAAACTTCCCACTTGATTCTTTGGTAAGCTTTGATGTAAGCTTTGGTGCACCATAGATTATGATAACTTTTATTTTTTATTTCAGACTTTTAAGAGATTTTGTCCTTTCCTACAGGGTAAAATCAAGACTCCAGTAAACCATATCCATCATTTCTAAAAGTAATTAGTCTTCATTGCATCAAAGACCAAATTTGGCCCTGTAGGTTTCTCTGTGGTGCCCCTGTGAACCTCTGTGCAAAAGGCATTCTCTGTCAGAGATTTGGCTTCCAGTGGAGTCTGGGCAAATTCAGTATGCCATTATAATTAGGAAAAGCTGTTTCTTTCCCTTTCTATTCTAAGTTATCCATTCAGCATTACTGACAATGACGAGGGGAAAAAATCCTACCATTTTTGGCTCAGCCTCATTGCATTATCCTTTCAAGTTGAGGTTCAACCTACAACAGGATAAACAACATCATAGCCATGCTGGGATTTTGGGCACCTATTGATTTTTCTGTTTAAAGCCCTTGGTGGTGAATGGTGACAATATAAAACACCAAAATAGTTGCAGAAGAGTAAGGTTTTGTCCTTAGTGAAATTAATGTATTATAGAGATTGACGAAATGTCTTTGTTGTTTCATGGAACATCAGAAACTGAAAGAATAGGCTGATATCTGTTTCATTCCAAAGACAAACACAGTGTTAAATCACAGATTAGTCCCCAAATGGTATTTAAATAGGGTTAAAATTAACCCCCTGTAAAGGTCTAAGTTATTATAGAAAGTTTTGGCTATTTGTTTCATGCCATCTATAAGTGAGAATAGTTTCATTAGTTTTCTGAGCATATGTTGCTATAGGCCAAAGGACGTGCATATTTTTAGCAATTCATTTTCTGTATCTCTTGCCTAGAATAACGGAAAATTATACAAATTATTATTTACAATGGCTACCCACATTTCTTGGAGGTCCACATTAGAGGTACAATTAAGATGAACACTGTCACAACAAGCCCACCTGGTATGTCTAAAAGAGATTTTCACCTTTTATCGCACTATGAAGCAGCAGCATTACTGACAGGTACCTTACCTGCCTGGGCTCTGCCTCATCCTTTTGTGGAGAGTTTGTAAAAATTTCAAGCAGTCTTTCTTATTTTCTGTCTTGCAGTACTTTCTTGGAAATGGGAATAATAGGATCCTACTCTCCTACTCACAGTCTTATTTTTAATGAACTCTAATGGGTGTCTTTGAGCTCCATCTTTACTGCTGATCTATAAATAGTAGAAAATTGTTCCAGGACACTGGTATTCAAGGATGGTGAACTATGAGTAAACCAGGTAACCCAAAAGCAGCTTTTCTGTGGCAGTCTTTCAGCAGTGTACTTTGCATTTCCCCTTGTTACCCTCGGCAATGCAGTACATTATCAGATTATAATTTGATAAAAATATATTTTACTCTGTCACAAAATGCATTTTCAGAAAGGTTTATTTGTGTATTTGTGTGATACAGAAATTGTAGAGCTGTTGCAATTCAGCGAAGTCTTCTACTTGCTTTTCCCTGCATTGAATGAACTTGTGTACTGCCTGGTGTTCATAATTTTTTGAAGCATTCATGGGGAAGAGCATAAAGTTTCTTTATTTCTCCTCATAAATAAAAAACCACCAACAGCCCTACACCCATTGACCACAGGACAAATGTACTGACTGTTGCGTCCTCATGTGAGACTGTAGCTGTGGGTCTGTTTCTGTCAAGCGCTAGGGAAAAAGCGATCTTGAGGAACTGTCACTAACAGTTTACTTTGGAGATGAGATGGAGGAAACAGAGATATTCAGTGTTAGCCTTGTAGAAAGTCTGGGCCAGGAATATTCAGTAGGATGGAGAGAGGGATATACAGCTCACATACGCTGGAAAGCGAATCACGCTACGGGTTTTTCTAGAGACAATCACAATTGCATTAGCAGTGCTGAGCTTGACATTAAATGTCATGTTCAATTGCAGCTTATTTAAGGTGATGCCTGTGGCTGTAAGAGTGTTGAAAAAGCAGATAAATGTTTTATCTAATAATAACTGGGAGATCAATGGGAGTTTGGCCAAACACTGCTGAAAGGAATAGTGAAACATGTTTCTACAACTTTGTGTTTCTACGTGAACCTTGAATTTAGTTTCTTTCTCTTTGCCTATACCTTATGACAGAAATACCTACGTTTACAACTGAACAAAATAGTTTTGAAAGGAGCCTGTAAGGAAGTGTATTTGGCGAGGTGTGTGTAATGGATTGAATGGCATAATCATTCATTTCTCTCTGAGTTTTGTAAGGAAGGAACGTCTGATTTTTTTGTTTCTGCTCAAAAGATTCTTTCTGTATCTGTTTCAGCAGAACTTGTGTGGTCTGCATAAGTGGACACTGCAAAACCACTGCACTAAGAAGTAATTTGACACCTAGTAACTTTGTTCATTGGCTTATGGCTTTTAGCCACTCCAGATTGTTAAAAAAAAGTGTTATTTTCTTGAATAAGTCCAAGACAGAAGTATAATAGTCTAAATTTCCAATTAACATTGGATTCCTTATGAATGAATTGTGGATTAGATAGGAACATATACAGCAGATGTCTCCAGGATGTCCAGAGGTTTCTTATGAGTTTCTGCTGAAAAATTGGGCATGTAGAAATCCTTGGGAAGGACAAACACACACACGCTCACAAAGAAGATCCTTGAATTAATCTTGGAGAAATTTTGCAATGTAAATATAAAAATATTTCTGTAAATAAGGGATGTAGACTAGCCCTAAGGGAAGGTCTGCCATGTGGTCCCAGGTTTGATGTTACTGATCACTCTGCCAGGGCTCAGCTACTTTCATGACAAGCTGAGGCAAGATAATTCATTGTTTCTCTCCGGTTCCCACTGAAAAACTGAATAAGTGGCAGTGTAAGGTGTGAACGGATTCTAAAACTTCTTCAAAGATCAGCCTTGAGCAGTCATTTTATAGTTTGTGGTGCTGGTGGTCAGGGAGAATTGTTGTATGTTATATTATCCCACCTGAGACTGTTACTGACTTGCGTCATCATGATCATAATATCTGTGCAGGCACCTTCATGAATGCCTGAGTATGATTTGGAAATAGGCAATCATCCGTCACCCGCATGGAATTAGGAGCATCTTTATTGCTATTTCTGCTGAAGTATTGACTGAAGATTCAAATTGAAAACAAAGCTTCATTATACTAGGTACTGGATAGACAGAGAATAAAGATGTTCCCTCCCTAAAATAACTCCCCGTCAGAGCTTTAGATAAGATACACAAAGAGATTAAACAGGCAAAGAGTTGAGGTTACAGTAGTAACATGTGGGGAATCTATAATTACTGATAGCAGCCATCTCAATGGCAACAAGTGCTACTGATTTAACTGGTGCCAGATATTAATGGTCTGTCAGGACTATGGATAAGGCAGAATATAAACATTTTTTAAATGGACAGTATGGAACTATATATATGTGTGTATATATATATAAATATAAAAAGTCCTGGATGCTATTTATGGGAAACACCAATGTACAAAACGTCACTGGGGGAGAGAAATCAAGGGAGTATAGCACGACAATTTCAGATGTTGTGAGGTGTTTAACTGCTCTAATGTGAGAAAGAAATTTGTTTGATGCTGTGTAAATGATGGCAATAGAGATAAAATGGAAAGATGAGCACGATAAAAAGCTATGAAAGTAGATTTGAAAGAACGTCCATATTTAACTGCCATAAGATCAAGGGATCAGGATGGAAAAATTCAGTGATCAAGAGATAAAACGAAAAAGCTTTGATAAGATCTTTACTGCTCAGGTACAAATGACCATATCTTCAGTAAACTGCAAAGAAGAGGTAGCCTGACTCCCGGGTGAGTGCTTTGTCAAGGCAGCACAGTTTTGACCAATAGAATTTGTGTCTGAATACTCTTTCACTGCTGCTGACGTCTACAGTGGAACAGAATTGGTTTCAGTGGAACATCTGTCACAACACCCTTCTCTCTAAGTTGGAGAGATATGGATTTGATGGGTGGACTGTTCAGTGGTTAAGGAACCGGATGGATGGTAGCCTCCAGAGGGTGGTAGTCAATGGCCCAACGTCCAGATGGAGAGGGGTGACAAGTGCTGTCCCTTAGAGATCTGTACTGGGACCAATGCTGTTCAATATCTTCATCAATGATTTAGACAGTGGGATCAAATGCACCCTCAGCAAGTTTGATGATGACATCAAGCTGAGAGGTGTGGTTGACAGGCCAGAAGGACAGGATGTCATCCAGAGGGACCTGGAAGAGCCAGAGCTAAAGCTAGAGAGGTGGGCTTGAGCAAACCTCATGAAGTTCAACAAGGCCAAGTGCAAGGTCCTACACTTGGGTTGGGACAATCCTCGTTATCAACACAGGCTGGGGGATGATGTGATAGAGAGCAGCCCTGTGGAAAAGGACTTGGGGGTGCTGGTGGATGAAAAGCTGGACATGATCCAACAATATACACTTGCAGCCCAGAAGGCCAAGTGCATCCTGGTCTGCATCAAAAGAACAGTGGCCAGCAGATCGAGAGAGGCGATTCTCCTCCTCTGCTCTGCTCTCGTGAGACCCCACCTGGAGTCCCGTGTCCAGCTCTGGAGCCCTCAGTACAAGAAGGACATGGACCTGTTGGAGCG
Organism: Rhinoptilus africanus; assembly: GCA_013400135.1. Lineage (NCBI taxonomy): Eukaryota > Metazoa > Chordata > Aves > Charadriiformes > Glareolidae > Rhinoptilus > Rhinoptilus africanus. The sequence goes on from VXBO01010047.1 coordinate 591,698, forward strand.
GGTCCAGAGGAGGGCCAAGAAGATGATTGGACAGGCTGAGAGAGTTGGGATTGTTCAGCCTGCAGAAGAGAAGGCTCCAGGGAGCTCTTAGCACATCCTTCCAGTACCTGAAGGAGGCCTGTAAGAAAGCTGAGGAGGGGCTGTTTGCAAGGGCATGTAGCAATAGGATGAGGGGCAATGGTTTTAAACTAGAGCAGGGCAGGTTTAGATTAGACATTAGAAAGAAGTTCTTTACACTGAGGGTGGTGAGACACTGGCCCAGGTTGCCCAGAGAGGGGGTGGAAACCCCATCCCTGGAGACATTCAAGGCCAGGCTGGATGAGGCTCTGAGCAGCCTGGTCTAGTTAAAGATGTCCCTGCTTCCTGCAGGGGGATCGGACCCCTTTAAGTGTCCCTTCCAACCCAACATATTCTATGATTCTGTGAATAGATAGTACAAAATTAAGGATCTCAGGTGGGGATGAGAGAGAGATGCTGTCCTGCCTGATTTGAAGTGACCTGGGGTGAAAAGTTATGCCCCAGTTCAGGTGGAGCAGAACTTGACCATAGTTTTCTGACATGTCATGCCTGTATTCTCATCAGGAGGCCACAGAATCTTGATATCTTACTTTGTTCATTTCTGGGGAAATATTTTAGAAGCTCTTTCACTCCTCAGAAATGCATAACATTATTCTACAGTTTGCTGCTAGGAAGGCTGAGTTAGAGAGAAAATTTGTATTATGAGTTTAGGTCATAGATATTCATTGCTCCCCAAAATTATCCATGTGAGCTTCATGATCTAAATTAGAGGTAGGTAATGAAATAATTCATTTTTAGGGAATCAGACGAAGTAAATTCTTCAGTTCCAGTTCAAGTTCCGCTGTTACTGAAGCCATTTTTGTTCAGTTTTAGTCCTGGCTAGTAGCAGTTCATTAATACATATTTGATTAAACTAGATTTGAGTTGGATCACTGTAGAAAATACATCATTAAATAAGGAGTTGGATAATGAGCATGGAATTTTAAATGTGACTTAATCCAGGGAAAGATTATAGCTCCCTGTTTAACCTGCTGGAGCCTGGTTAGATTTTGCCTTTCTCGTGCTGCACCATCACTTCTTTCCAAGTTTCTCAGACTTTCTAAGGGCCGGACAGAAGACATTGAGTCATGTTGCATTAGAGATAAGAGTGATTCCCCCATCGTAACTGGAAAATGAGGGAGAGTGGATGGAAAAGCTAACACCCACTAAGACCCTGTCTGTCTTATTCAGGTAAGTCCTGCACAGACATGCATAAAACACAAGTATGGAGATGCATACATACATACACGTGGTCAGGACGTGTCTGCGAGTGACCTCCATCAGTGGCATTTCTGGAAGGTATCTCAGAGATGAGCCCTTGCAGGCACTTAAGGGATGTTGTTAGTTACACAGCTCTTCACTCTGTGATACAGGAATAAAGAGTATGGTTGTAACATCTACAACAACAGATTGGTAGACTTTGCTTTAACAATGAATAATCTTCAAAGTGAAATAATTTGCAGAATAGATTGATATGGTGTAGAACGGTGAGCTTGTGCTGTGCGTGATGGTGTCTACTGGGGGAAAAAAAACATAGTTTGTGATGTTCTGGTTTTATGCAGATTTTTCCAGGGAGCAGACTTTTTTGTCCAAACCATTTTTCTCATCCACAACTGAAAATATTAATTGTTCACCACCTAGTTCTAATCAGGGTTTGACAAAGGCTTCAAAAAAATAGCTGAGATTCAGTAGTGATTTCAGCCAGATGGGGGAGGCTTGAAACAGGTGCTGTGGTTCTTCAGTTTGTCAAAACCAATCAGCTAAAAATCTTTGTTCCCTTGCCAAAAGGTAGCTCCTGGATTTATTGCTTACCTCGTCACAAGAAAAACACTAGACTCCTGTAAAAGATATCCTGGCTGTGTTGTAGAGGTTGGATACAACTGTTGGAAGGAAAATAAATAACAGTAAACTCAAATTAGAGTAAATAGAATATCTGTAATTTCACTTCTCAGGTCTGATTAAAGAATTTATTTTGTGGCATAGCTTTGAGCAAACAATTAATCTGTTTAAATCAAAGATGCTTATGACCACCCTTGTAATACCAAGTAGTATGTTGATGTCACTAAACAGGCAGAAATCCTGAGTCCTGCTCAGAAAGCCATAAGTTGCGAGGCCCAGGCTATAGTCCCACAGGCTATAGTCCTACACCAGCAAGTTCTTTGATTCGTATTTGTAAATATTAAAAATTTCTGTCTCTGTTCTGTACCTTCCCTGCCTGGTACCCATTCTTAAATAATGAGATTTTCAGTTTTAACTTATTAACTTTTAACTGCGAGAAAAGACTGAAGGACAAATTCAGTTTAAGGACCAGAATAAATTCACCTGGTTAAGGTGGAAAATGGCAGAAACAACAACAAATGAATAATTTAAAAAATGTTTTAAAAATGTATTTTCTCTTCATATCCATAACTGTCAAATTCCGTCTCTCCTTGCTGGCACTTCCATGCAGAACGTGTCTTCAGCTCAGCAGAAATTAAGTTTAATGTTTAAATAATTTTAACCTACTGAGGTCCCATATTCCTTTTGTAAATTCTTTGTGATTAAGTTATTAATGACAACTGACTTCACTTCATGAAATTCTTAGCACAGAAGGAAGATCTGGAATGGGTAACTTGTATACTAAATAAAAATCCCTTCCCTGGTATGACTTGTTCTTTATTTTAAAGTCATGTAATCAAGAAAGAAAAAAACCACAATGGGCAAAAAATTCTATGGGATTTCCAGATAAATTATATTCCATGTTACTTTGTGCTTGTGGCCTAACAGCCTCTTGTTTGGAGGCGTTTTCACTTTTGCTGAAGTAAAACTGAGTGAGACTGTATCAGTGCTCCTGAGGAACCTAACTGACTGGGCCAAATTTTCGGTGTTCATGCTCATCCCCCACTCTTGGAGAGCTGTCTGTGGAGTGGCTGAAAAGTCAGGATCTTTGATTTCCTTCCCCTCAATCTGTTTCTGACTCCTTTCTGTCTGTCTAACAAAATCTCTCTGCACTTTCCTTTCTGAAGAAAAAGAAAAATTCACAGAAGTAGTTGGAGTAAATGAAAAGGGTAGTATTCAAAAGGTTGTTTCCCTCTTCTCTCGCCTCCCCCAAGTAATTTAGCCAGGGATAGGCATGCGTGCAGCCAGAGAGAAACTGTGTGTGTATTTTTTACCTGTGTCTAAGGAACATTGTCTATAAAAAAAGTAATCCCCCCCAAAATTGATGAGGAATAAATCCATCTCACTCAGGGCAGACTTTCTCCATGTTATCCTACTGTGTTTGTCCTAATATAATTCTAATGAATCCATACTATAAACTTGATGGACTAGTCAGCATTCAAATTCACTCTACCCAACACCTGTTCTCTTCTTATTTACATTAATCACATCCTAATGTTATTCCACGGATAGCAGAAGAATTAGCTGTGAATTTAGCTGTGAAACAGGTTCAAGTGATGTCAGGGCAGGTTTAGATTGGATATCAGGAAACACTTTTTCACTGAAAGGGTTATTAACCATTGGCACAGGCTGCCCAGGGAGGGGGTGGATTCCCCATCCCTGGAGGGGGTTCAGAAAAGGGGAGATGTGGGACTGAGGGACAGGGGTTAGAAGGGGGTTTTGTCAGGGGGGGTTAATGGTTGGACTTGATGATCTTCAAGGTCCCTTCCAACCTCACCCATTCTATGATTCCATTAAGATTTATATTTACTCACAGGAGAAATTGTCTGGTATTGAAATTGTATTGCGTATCAGAATGCTTTGCTGCAATGGAGTGTAAGCAATTTTTTGGCCTCAGTGAGGTAGAGAAGCAGTACTATTGACTTCAGTGTGGAAAAATTGGCTAGGCAAGCATGTTTTGTGTCACTAAGTGCTGAATACTTTATCTACAGAATTGCAACAGTCCAGAGAGTTAGTTTAAAGCTTGGCTAAGTATATTATTGCTTCCTCTTGTTAGTGTAATGTCTTCATTTCATGAATATGCATTTTTTGCTTAATGCCTATGTAATACACTGCTAATTGCCTTTAGTAATTTTTCAGACTCCCAGGTTTGGAGGCTTTTGTTTCTTTCATTGAGTAAATTCTCAAAAACCAAAAAATTTATTTCTTTGAAATTCAAGGGTATATCCTTAACATCAAAAAGTGATCAGTCAGGTATGTAATTAATAGACTCTAATGTGACTCAAAGCATCAAAATTTTAGTTCTAATGTAGTCCATGGAATCCATTAAGTGCATCCAAAGTTGATTTAGAGCATATAAGTTATGTCAGAAGGCAAAATACCTTATCTGATTTAGTAAGACCAAGTACTTTTATGTAAAGTAGTCTCGTTTTAAAACTCAGTAGGTTTTTTTACTTAATTTCTTAAGCCAATCCTTAAATTAAAAGTAACTAAACACATGGTATTATGAACTGATTCTGTTCTTCAAGTTTGAGGAACCAGTAAACTAGCAGTTTCCAGAGGAATGTAAATTATTTACGTTGAATTAGCCTTCTGTATTTTGAAAGCAGTGCTTGATCTTGATTTTACTTTTCTATTTCCATCTGTGGTAAGAGTTTCATGATATATGATGCATTAGCAAGTTTTTTAAAAAGCAAAAACAGTGGACAAGTCAAAGTAAGTTATTAAGAATTCAATAGAAAACCATCTAGTGAATACAACTACATTTAAAAAAAAAATAGAACCTTTTTCCCTTGATTTGAGAGTTATGGTATAGAGAGAAACAAGAATTTATGTAGTCTGCAGTGTCTTTTGTGGAACATTTAATATCTGTCAAAGTTTTATTGGAATGTAAAGGCCTGAAGGATCTTAAACAAAAATATTTTCCATGTGAAAATCTTTTGCACTTCTGACTGCTTTTAAAATGGAGAAAGGTAAAAAAATAAAAGCTTTGTTTATAATAGTCTTTGATTCATAACAGTGTTTTTGTATTTTATATTAATGGTTTCAAAATCCATATTAGGAAAGAGAATAAGTTGAGAAATGAAAGCATGATCAATTATAAAGGCCTACAGTTTTTTTAAGATTCTGCATAAAAAATGTATGTACATATATTCTAGCCAACGGTCGGTTTTTGATACTTCATGTTTCCCAGTAGGTGACAGAAAACGAAACCCTCTTGTGATCTCTTAAATGAAACTGAGTCTCTCAAGAATAGAAGTAAACAAAGGAAACCACTTTCCCCCCATGAAAACATTTCAAAATTACATAATCAGTGGTATGCTAATCAAAGATTGTGAAAATAATTTGCAGTGAGCTAATATAACAGGAATAAAGCCACAATTATTTATTATAATAAAAACATTAATGAAATCTGGGATTTTGTTCTAAGTAGTGTTTTATCTTGGTTGTGTTTCTCCTTTTCATCTCATCTCTACTTAGAAATTATAATTGATGGATCTATACCAGGGGAAGATCAGTGTTAATTTTGTCCAAATTACACACTCTGACATGAAGTATTGAATTAGTACCAAGAATGAAAATATTACTGGTTTGAACCTAAGCTACAATAATCGAAAATACTTTGGAAATGTTTACAGAAGGTAGTGGCAACAAACTTCCAACTTCTAAATCCTTTTTAACACTTAAAATCCAATACATATATGTGTCATATTGTGGGCCGATAAAATAAGCTCAGTGCTTCTTTATTAATTGGAAACCATGTGAATTCAGTGTGACGTGGAGCCCAAATTGACGCAATGCAACTTGACTCTCAGGAGGGCTTACTGTCTTAGAATCAGTATCACATTAATTGCATTTTCATAGCTCCTGTGTGGGAAGAATAAGACACTTTTTTATCATCGTTGGTGTTTCTAGAAAGAGTTTTATAATGCTGCTGACATTCATGTGTGAAAAACAATGCCTAGAACAGGGCTGTAAGTGGGAGGAAGGGGGCTGAAGTGAAAGACAGAATTGTGAACACAGTGCCGTGCTCTTGGGTCTGATATCTCATAGACGATATTGCTTCTGTATGAAGGCAAGAGACTCCAGGTCAGACAGGACCCCCTGATTGAACCTACTCCAGAGTTCTCTCAGGAACAATGAAAGAATGTCTTGCCATTTAGCGAGTTCACGTGATCATATTCAGAACAGCAATTTTTGTTTCTTTTGTTGGTGGTGTTGGTTATTTGTTTTGTGGTTTCTTGGTGGTGGTTTTTTGTTTGGTTGGGTTTTTTTTTTTTGTTGTTTTTTTTGAAGACAGAAGAGAGATGATCAATTGCTGCTCACTGATCCGATTCATGTTCTGGATAGATAGGGGAAAAAAACCTCTTTAGCCCACAGCTATGCCTGTGAATCATTCATATCTGATGGTATAACCTTTGTCTTTAGTTGCAGTTCTTCCTAAAATGGTTATTGTAAGACTTGGCAATGTTTTTTGACTGTAGCACCCTAGAAAATGAGAATCCTCCTGACTCTTCTAGCATTACCTACCACCACGTCAGCCTCCAGCTGAGTCATTAAAAAGAGTGATCTAGGATTCCATTACTTCTTTGCAAGCTTCCAGTCATTTACATTTACATCATGCTTTATAGTGAAACCAAGAATCCCCAGATGTCTTGATTGAGATTTTAAGTTCTCCATACTGAACTGTCATCTCTTCAATAAATAACAAGGCTTAATAGCTCTGGAAATCAGACTACATAGATGTAGATACCAGAATATTTAGTTAGAGTCTGAATTCCAGGTAGAGGTGGGACAATTTTTTTATCTTCATTGGTAAACAATGCTGGGAGGTATCTACAGATGTGGTGATTCTCAAATGAAGATGTTTTTTAAAAATATAAACTACATCTGAAATAGAACTGTAGTGCAAAAACACTGTGTGAGATACATCGATGTATTTGATCTAGGATGTCATGGTACATAATGTTAACGGTAACACCTGCTCTTAAAGCTCATATGGCCACCACTTTCACATCTGCATGTTTAATCTTTGTCAGTAGAGCTTGTCAGTTAAGTGCTCACAAGATCTCAAGTAAGACTTCAATTTTTGTTTTTTGCCCCCTGTTGATGGCTAAATTGATTAATGGACTAATTGTGTGGATTGAGGAGAATTCTTAATTCAAGCTCTAGAGGAATTTTTATTTGTTCCTTTGCTCTGGTTTCAACAGCCCCTTGGTTCTGCAAAATTGATGTGTTTGGGAAGAGGTCATTTAGAAGAAAATAGACTGTCTAAGAAACATGCAGGTGAAATAGTCTTGCTGTTTTAAGTAAAGCTGTGCAAAAATTTTGAAGAGCAGGTGAGCTGGGGCAGAAGTTGAGGGCTCCTTAATGGAAAGTAACTACAGAATTTACACCAAAAAAACCAGAAGAATCCTATCTCCAGCTGAAATGGCAGGAAGTATTTAGGGTAGGCTGAATTCTTTACCACTATGCAAATTTGTCAAAGATATGAATAGTTAATTGGAATTCTGTCTGAGTCTTTGAGAGCTTTGAAGAAACGTCTGTCTTTGGTAGTATTTTGTCAACCTTTCTGCAGCGCTGATGTCATTCACACAATATGTTTGCTCCCAGTGCACACAAGAAACAGTTACATGACTAAGAACCACTACGCTTATTCTACTTGGTTCAGTGTGTTCTGGAGGGGAAAAGAAAAAAAGTGCAAAAAAAAAAAATAAAGCTTATTTCCTACAGCAGCATGACTGGAACACATATGTTGTACAATACAATTTGTGAAGATAAATAATGTTGTATACAGGAATAACACTACTAAAATCCACATGGCTGCATAATCTGAACTCTAGGCAGTTCGTGGCATCAAAATCTGTCCTTTCAGGCAGCCTGTGCTTAAGACTGAAATTAGATTGCTGCAAACCTGGTCATTACTTGTATGTGGGGATATAGGTCTTCCTTTAGAAATCTGTATAAGGAAGGTCTTTGATGAGAAGAACGGGCCATTTTTTTTCAGCCTGAACTTAGTCTGTAAAGGTAGACGGCTTTGCTAGAGGAGGCAGTGTTGGGTTTTTGAACTCTGAGGTGAGCATTGGGAATAGCCATTGTTTGATAGAATCATAGGATTGTCTCGGTTGGAAGGGACCTTTCAAATCATCGAGTCCAACCATCAACCCAACACTGCCAAGTCCACCGCTAACCCATGTCCCTCATCACTCCATCTACCCTCTTTGAGACACCTCCAGGGATGGCGACTCCACCAGTGCCCTGGGCAGATACTTCAATGCTTAATAACCTTTTCTGTGAAGAAAGTGTTCCTAAGATCCTCCCCTGGTGACACTTGAGGCCGTTTCCTCTTGTCCCATGGCCTGTTCCTTGATGGAGGAGCCCAACCCCCTGACTAGACCCTCCTTTCAATTCAGGGAATTGAAATTCAGAGGGCTGCTTCTCCTTTAAAATGTGAACAGGTATATGCTAGATCAGCCCAGTGGATTTTCCTTGAGTGAGCAATGTTGACAGGTGGCCGCTTTGCCCTTCAGGTTGCGCTCTGGGCCTCCCTACGCAATGCATTCATGCGTTCTCTGGTGTTTGAAGTGAAGTGCGTGTTGAAGCAGGGTCAGAGCTGCGGCGCGGCACCAGCACCGTGAAGCAGGGCATTCTAAATGCCCTACTGCAGAGCGTGCTGAGAGGAAGTGAGGGGTGGTGAGCCCAGCAACAAGGACGTAACTCCTGGCTTCTGTTTACCCCACGTGCAGCAATACACCTGCGTGCCCTGCTGGGATGCATGCGTGAGCAAAACTGTTCCTAAGTGTCCTAATGATGGTGAGAGCACAGCCAGACACGCGTCGTAACGTTGCAAAAATGTTACTTTTGGAGTTCAGGAATTTTAATTGCCTTTTTAAAATTTTCATCTTGTATTTTTTTGTGCCTTTTATGGTTGTCTTCCATTCCTTTCTCGTTCATGTTTCTGATTCCATCTAAAGTGTGTGTATGAGGCAGGGAGAGCAACAGACTTTTAAAAGTACTTAAGAGGGAGTGAGGTAAAGTGGGGAGAAGTAAAATGTAAATAGAATCATAGAATCATAGAATGGGTGAGGTTGGAAGGGACCTTTAAGATCATCAAGTCCAACCATTAACCCCCCCTGACAAAAACCCCTTCTAAACCATGTCCCTCAGTACCACATCGACCCTTTTCTGAAACACCTCCAGGGATGGGGAATCCACCCCCTCCCTGGGCAGCCTGTGCCAATGGTTAATAACCCTTTCAGTGGAAAAGTGTTTCCTGATATCCAATCTAAACCTGCCCTGACATAACTTGAACCCGTTTCCTCTTGTCCTATCCCTTGTCCCCAGGGAGAAGAGCTCAGCCCCCATCTCTCTGCACCCTCCTTTCAGGGAGTTGTAGAGGGGGATGAGGGCTCCCCTCAGCCTCCTCTTCTCCAGGCTGAACAACCCCAGTTCCCTCAGTCCTTCCTCGTCAGGTTTGTCCTCCAGATCCCTCACCAGCTTTGTAGCCCTTCTCTGGACACGCTCCAACACCTCAATGTCCTTCTTGGAGTGAGGGGCCCAAAATAGGTTTTGTTGTTGTTTTGCATTTGTTTGTTTTTTTTTTTTTCCCCCAGAAGCAGAACAGAACTGCTAGGTAATTTCTCTGTACTTGGCACCCAGATGATTCAGCTAGCTGTAATTAACTCACACCACTTGCCTTCAGACACAAAGACATGATGATTCTGACGAAGACTGCATGCCTTTAGTTATGGCATTTGTTTGGCACAAGCTCAGGCTCAGTAGGGAAGTTATAAAGATTGCTTTGTGTCTCGGATGAAATGAATGTTTAGGGCAGGTGATGCAAAAAGGCTTGCGTTTGTGTAACAGCCAGATGAAAACTGAAGGGATTGTGAGGGGGATTTAGAAGCACCTGTACTAGATGAAAATCCCTTCTGGGTAGCCTTCATGCTCTAGGAAATGTAACGAGAAGTATGGCAAGGGGAGGATGTCTGAGGAGGCAATGTTCCCCCTAGTACTTTGAGTGCGCATCTCTTCTGGGCTGGATGCTTCTCCGTATATTTTTTTCTTGCCTATTAAAAGACCTATAACAATTTGATGTTGTTTCTTGCCTATTAAAACATCTATAGCAATGTGATGTTGTCTCTTGCTTATTGAAAGTCCTATAAGCAAGATGATGTTGGGAAACCAGCTGTATCCTACCTCACTGTCTGAATGTGGGCTTCAATTTTGATGGCAATAAATTCAGAAAAAATATATTAAGTATTTTTTAATTAGTGGCTGGTTTTCTCAGGTTTTTAACTTTAAATTATAAACTTGTGGCATCTTGTACTCCACTCAGTTGTTTTATTTTAAAAAAGAAAAAGGAACAGGCATAGCTATGCAGGCACATAAAATGACAGGTGAAATCTCTGAGAGTAGGACTTAAAGGCTGTAGGGAATGAAAGTACTAAGGCAATTTTTTGAAAACTTCTTCTCCAGCTCTGGACTAGTTTTGTGGTTTGCAAAGCACCTGTATCTTTGGTGCTGCATTTGTATTTTTGCTTAAGGTCCATATATCAGAGCTTGTGGGGAATTTAAAAAAAATTAAATATATAATTCTCTTTCATTTCTGTAGAGCTGATAACTAATTTCCACTTAATATGTGAATATTAGAGGTCAGCTGTTTCTAAAGAGACATGAGTATCAATGAATGTTCAACCCAAATATATCCATAGGCTGAAATCCCTGCCAGCTCAGAGCCATCTTTTAATCCTAAACCATGTGAGATTTTACTTTTTGTGTGTGAGCAGTAGGTCTGTACTTTGTGTATGGTAAACATTCCAGGGTAGGGTCCTTTCTCCAAATGAAACACTTTGCTCAAGTACTTCTGAATAGTAGTTTTCCCATTTATTTTGTGCTGTGTATCCATTGCAGGTTACTTTTAAAGTTATAGTTAGAAAAAGATACCAAGAAGTAAAAGGCTATGTGAAACCAAAATTGATAAATTCTGCAGCCACATACTGCAGGAGGTAACGAGAGTGATAAGAAATTAACTGCTTCTTTTGCTTGAATGCACAGTGGTAAGGTTTGTTGATAACCTCTATTGTGTAGAGTGTACCATGTACTGGTTTCAGTTCCTTCAGTGTGTGACTTATAAAGGGAAAGTCTTCATAAATACCGAATAATGTGCATGCTGTGTGCACTGTTCTGTAGCAAAAAGTATGGTTTTCTCTTTTGGCTGTCCAAAAGGATATTCGGTAGTGTAAACTTTAGCATATGTGGTTGATAGATAATGGTGGCCCAAATGCTGCAGGGTTAAAGGATTACTTATTTTCCACAGGATATAATTAGCTATCACATGAAAGTGTTTAGCTTGGAAAGACAAGTTATTGACAGGAAAATGCACGTATAAAACAAGTAGTAATATTTATCTGGCATATTCTGTTTTTATGATTAAACCATCTGGTGTATCTAGTTAGATTATATAAACATTAGTGTGTAGCTGTGCTAGAAATACATATTCACAAAATACCTGTTGTACTTATTAGTAGAAAGTTCTTAAGAAATGAAGTTCAAGTAGGAAGAGTCTTGCAGAAATGATTTCCAGAGTAGGTATAGCTCTTTGAAATAAAAAGTATCTGTGAAGTGGGGTATCTGCAGGTAGTCTGGTTATTGGTCACCTCATCAAAAAGCAGTAGGCTGTGAATGATACCACCTCTGCCTCGAATGACCTGTAAATGCCAACTGTAACAGTTATGCATAAACACAAAACACTAAACCACACTACTAATACACAGAACTTCTCCGCTTTGCGTATTCAAGTCTCTGCCAATTGCTTTGAATTAAAAAAGAATTGTGTCAGTGTAGTATTAAGCTCTAGTGCAAGGGTTAAACTAGCAAGCAGCAGATCACAAGTCATAAAGAGAAGTCTAGGGTGCCAGCTATGTGATATGATGAGAACAGAACAGCGATAATTTATACACACTCAGTATTTTTAATCTGTTGCAAAAAGATTACTGAAACCTTGTAATATTCAAGCAAAGTAGATATTATTACTCATTTCATTCTTGCCTACAGGAAAGCTTTCTGATCTTGTGACCCACAAGTTCTGGTATTTTGGGGAGCCGGACTCCGGATTTTTCACTCAGCAGTAAGTTTTAGATCACAACTAATCCAACTTTGCTTTCCACTGAATCTTGTGTTGTAGTGCGTACCAAGCAAAATGAATGTGAATTGAGTATCTAAGGCTGCCGAAATCCAATTCTTTGCTACCTTGCATTTGTAACTGGGCTTGCACATACATTTCATTTATTCTGACTCCTAATCATATAACTTCTGATTATAACAGGTTAAAAACAAAGGCATAAAATTATTATGATGGTGAAGAATCCGACCTTATTTATTCATTGATATAAATAGCTAGTTTGAAGATGAGCTTCAAAACTGAAAGGTTATTGTGAAGTATAAACAAAGTTCCTTGTATACGTGATGTTTAATTAGGTGTGATAATACTACCTATATTGTACATAATAACATTTTGGGGAATTTACATGGATGTTCTTAGATAGCTGACATTCTACAAAAGCTTATTACTTGAATGCACTTTATGAATAGGACATTTGAACAATGCCCACTGTGCTTCTGAAATATACACGGTACCTAAAATTGAACTTAAATGCTGTTTTAATGAGAAATAAGATGGAGCAGTTGAAGATTAATTGCTTTCATTATAATCTAACATTTAAGAAACATAACGTTTTACTTTTCCTCTTAGAAATGTGATCCTATCAACCAGAAGCAGAAAAGAGCTCACTTGAATAAAATAATTTTGATGTTCAGATGTTAGTACTTTAAAAAAAAGCCCAAACAAAAAAACAACAACAAGCCCCCCCCCCCCCAAAAAAAAAATCCCTGTTGTAAGAACAGTGTTATAACATAACCTATCATATGAGAGGCAGAGTTCTTTTTTATTATTGAAGATGTTTCAAGAGGAGTGTTGATTTCAGATACTGCAAGGGGCTAAGGCTGTTGCTTGTCTTTCTGAGGATTTCGCAGCCGGCAAAGCAATGCCTGTTTGTAATCATTATGGACTGAATTTGCCCCATCCCTGGGAACATTCAAGGTCAGGCTGGACGGAGCTCTGAGCAACATCTAGTTGAAGATGTCCCTGCTCATTGCAGGGGAGTGTGACTCGATGACCTTTAAATTTCCCTTCAAACTCAAACTATTCTATGTTTCTAAGATATGTTGGCTTTCCATAAAAAGACTTTTCTACATGTATAACTTAGGGACCATTATGATGAAGCTCTTAATGATTCTTCAAGCTGACAACAACTGTATAAATATAGTTTTAGGCCTTCACCACCTTAACCTTCCAAAATCATCCAAACCTTTTATTCTGTACTTCATTTCTTGACCTTTGACTTCAGTTTTTCCCATTTCAAGAATCGGTTCATTGTGATCTATCTGTCATTGCTTTGGAAAGGGAATGTATCTTGACCCACAAGAATCATTTGTGCATTGCGTTCCTGATCATTGTGTGTCCAGCATGTCTGTTTATCATGGGACCTGCCACTATGGTTGGGAACACACAATATGGTTGGGAACACACATTCCTTCCTGACTTAATTATCTTCTAGGAGTTATGTGTTTGAAAAGGTATCAACTTTTCAATATGCTGATGGAGTAATACTGCTGATTTACTTTCCTCTGAGTAGTGATATTGAAGAACTTCTCAAAGAAAATTGTACCTTATGCAGTTCTTTGTCATTTACAATACCTTTGGAGACAAGTAAACAAGTCCAGATAAAAAATTAAAATCTTCCCCACAGCACTTTATGTTGATTTTTAATTATGAAGAGTGGCTTGTAAAAGTGGGAGTGGAACCAGCTTTTTCCAGCAGGGCAACTTTTTGCATCAGGAATTCTCAAACTGTAGTTTCTTTCCTACTTATGGCCAATGAAGTATCTTGTGGATGCCACAAAGGGCCGTTTGCACAGCAGCCGTCCTCAGCAAAGCATTCTGATTGTCAGAGCTGTAACAACGGCAATATTTCTTCCAGCTGCTCAGAGCACTGGAGCTTTCTGCAAATGAAGTGCCGGAAAACCCTTCAGCTGTACGCTCTTGATCCTGACTTCTTCCCAGACCAAGCCACAGTATTAGTCATGTATTCATTTTTGCCACTGGTCAGCTAGTACCATTTCAGTGACCAAAATGAACAGGTAGAAGCAAAGAAGGGACCACATGGTGAAATGCAGCTAAATGAAATAAGGCATGGCACACCACCTCTGTGAAAATTTTTGACAGTGAGATGAACTTTTTGGTCCTCTACACGATGTCTTATCTTTCAATGGCTTTCTGTTTTAGGAAGGATACTTCAAAAAAAGTCTACTGGCTTTGACTGTTCCTGGAGTACACCTTTTATGAGAGATCCTGAAAATCTTGCTTTTACTTTTTAGCTAAAGATAGAGAGCGAGGTAGATGATAAAGGTCATTTGGTACCAAGGAGGCAGAAAGGCTGGTTCCAAATACTAAGGTTCTTGTCAATGTAACTGAAGGTAGGACTTCTCTTTAAAAACAAATAAACAAAACAGCAACAACAACAAAACAAAAAAAAAAACTAGAAAAAAACCAAACAACCCCCCCAAAAACAAAAACACCCCAAAGCAACCTCAAACACTTTAGAATCAGAAAATATTTATTTTCACACTTTGAACTGCAGAGCAAGCTGCAGTTGATTTGCTTCCTCAGACAATTGTACTGAGAGAATGTGAGCCCTGTACTGACAGAATTAATAATAATGTATGTAATAGTTGAGAGTAAGGCAAAGGAATGAAGAGAAAAAAACAGCAAAAGCAAATAGCTTAAGGAGTAGACAGAGAAACTGGAGAAAATAAGGATAGTTCTAAATGGAGGCACACACACTTATTGTGAAGGTCCACGTCTTTGACAAAAGTTTTGCTGTTTCTACAATAGTAACTTTAAAAAATAGATTCTGTGAAAGATGTAACTTACATATTTCTTCTGGGCAACCTGTTCCAGTGTCTCACCACCCTCACAACAAAGAATTTCTTCCTAATATCTAATCTAAATTTCCCCTCTTTCAGTTTAAAACTGTTACCCATCGTCCTATCGCTCCACTCCATGATAAAGAGTCCCTCCCCATCTTTCCTGTAGCCCCCTTTAGGCACGGGAAGGCTGCAATAATGTTTCCTGGGAGCCTTCTCTTCCCCAGGCTGAACAACCCCAACTCCCTCAGCCTGCCCTCATAGGAGAAGTGTTCCATTCCTCTGATCATTTTTGTGGCCCTTCTCTGGGCTCACTCCAACACGTTCATGTCCTTCTTATGTTGGGGACCCCAGAGCTGGAAGCAGCACTCCAGGTGGGGTCTCACCAGAGCGGAGCAGAGGGGCAGAATCACCTCCCTCAACCTGCTGGCCACGCTTCTTTTGATGCAGGCCAGGATGCACTTGGCTTTCTGGGTTGCAAGGGCACATTGACAGTTCATGTTGAGCTTCTAATCAACTGATACCTCCAAGACCTTATCCCTAGGGCTGCTCTCAATCCATTCTCTGCCCAGACAGCAGGTTGGGATTGCCATGACCCAGGTGCAGGACCTTGCACTTGACCTTGTTGAACTTCATGAGGTTCACATGGACCCACCTCTCAAGGCTGTCCAGATCTCTCTGGATCCCTTCCCTCCAACATCCCTTCCCTCCAGCGTGTCAAATCCACATGGCTTAGTGTCATCAGCAAAGTTGCTGAGGGTGCACTCAATCCCACTGTCCATGTCGCTGACAAAGATGTTTTAAGGCAGTGGTCCCAGTACCAGCCCCTGAGGAATGCCACTCGTCACTGCTTACCACTTGGACATCGAGCTGTTGACTGCAGCTCTCTGACTGCATCCATCCATCCAATTCCTTATCCTCTGGTCCATCTATCAAATCCATGTCTCTCCAATTTAGAGACAGGGATGTCATATGAGACAGTGTCAAATGCTTTCCACACGTCCAGGTAGATGAAGTCAGTTAAAATGTTAAATATAAGTTGTGGGGTTTTTTTTTGTTTTTTTTTTTTTTTCAATCATTGTCCTGTGAAGTACTGCAAACAACTCCCTCCTTCAAAAAAATGCTAAAATGCTACAAATTATTTAGTAGTTACAGGAGAGAATATTTTCTTATTATGGAGATATTTATTCAGGTAAACTAGATAATTAGGTCACAAAGCAGAAGTTATGTGTCTCTGTCCTTTGGACATGCGTTACTCGTCAAAGTGCTGTTATTTACCTCAACATTTGCAAGTTTAGGGTATCTTTTTCTTGAAAGCAAATTGAAGATGATGAATCTAGCTGAACATTTCTGCACCATCAAGCAACAGGAGAGACATAAATTAGCATATATTCATTGAGTCAATTAAACATGACACCTTCAGGGCTGTGACTTGAAAGTGCTGTAATGGAAATGAGAGGGATACAAAGAAAGTTAGTGGGAGAAGAGCAACAAATGCTCTAAGCAGAAATAAAGTATCCCTGTCATATGGTGTAGAAGGTAGGTGACTTCCAGAATTCCATTTGAGGCCTGACTGCCTCTTCAGACACAAAGATTGTTTTAAAATCATGCTCTGCCTAACTGGAGAGTAAACATAAAGACTACTCCAAACTTCTGCTGAGGAAAAGTTTCATTATGGTTTCAGATCTAGAGTTTGTTTTCTGAACCGTTACACAAAAAGTTCCTGTTGTCAGGGAAGTGTTGGCCAAAGCACTTTTAGCCAAAATGTGGATGCAATAACAATTTTACAAACTCTGGAGAGATTTTTATTCTGGGATGTAATAAAAAAACTCCAAGCCACAACCCTTGCCTAAGAGTAAAAATTAAAAAGCTTATTCAACTTCCCTTCTTTTAAAATAATCATATTTGTTTATATTAAAGAGTTTTTCCAGCTGCTCCAATTATATTATGTATAAATGTAGTCTCCTCTGTAAGATATACTTCCTGATATCATTTTAAAATTTTACTTTGCTTAACAAACAAACAAACAAAAACCCCACCGACCAACTCTCAAAGTTGAGTTTCTGGATTTATGCTCGCAAAGACAAGCATCAGATTGCCAGCTGGTAGAGAAAAGAAATGCTGTATTTATTGTTTTCAACTTGTGATGTCCCTGTACTTCTCAGAGGAGACTAATGGGATTTGGGGTTTTTTTTGCTTTTTAATATATAGGGTAATATATCCAAAATGGAAAGGAAGTTCCCTTTGCTAAAACTTATCGGCACCTTAGGACGTAGCTTCAATGAGCATGAAGCTTGAGTTAATGCAGACTGTGATCAAGTGTGTGTAGCTGCAAGGGCTGCATCTAAACTTACCTTCCTAGATGAGACTTTGCTCACTTGATTGGTGCGACGTTAGCGTCTATGTACTTTGGAGACTTAAGGAGGGGAGGGTCCGTAGGATTTACTAGTTAATCCTATTTTACCCACTGTTTAAAGCTTGATCAAAAGGTTTTTGCACTTGGATTATGCACTTGAAAGTACAATTCTCCATTGGAGTGCATGGGCCATAAAATCCAGCACCTGCCATTGTAAGCAGTCTAATCGTATAATCCCTTTCATAAATATTGTTCATGTGGGGAAAGGCAGATTTATGAAGAGTTGATGCGTGAGTGGAGTGATTAACTGTATCCGTAGCCAATTGTCCTATGGAACGGGCAAGAAAATTGGGTGTCAACACTTGGATATTTTCCTTTAGTTGTCATATTAATGTGTCAGAATTTTCTAGCAAGGTCATTGCTGTCGGGGAGACAATTTTTATAGCGTGGTTTTTAATGGGAATCTAAATATGCTTTCTGAGATATTTTTATGAGTTTCTGCTGCCTGTTACAAATTTCTGTCTTGGTGTGCTATCAACAGCTCACTTGAGTGTTTGTTTTGTAGTCGAGCCTTAAGTCCACTGTTGTATCTGGCAAGAATCTGACTAATTTAATTAGGATACGCATAAGCACAGTTGTCATTCTATATGGAGTCACTTTTACACCAGCAGCCTTTTAGACCATACTCTTGTGCCTGAGAATTAAGAAACGTAGTTACTCGCTCCCTGAGTGGCTGAAAAAATGATTGACTTTAGATTCTGTAAAATAGAAAGGGTTTTGAAAAGGCACAGGAGGTTATTAGCCAGTGTTATTTAAAAATCATTTTCCATTTCCGTTAGGGATGAAGTTTCTCTTTGTAATGTCACTTAATGAGGCATAATGCTTTTTTTTTTTTTGACATATGGTAACAGAGTATGGGAAGTTGAACAAGACTGGCAGGTCCCTAAGGAATGACAATGGGGGTTTGGGTAAATGAAGATGATTATGCTGCAAACTTGTATCCATGAAAACAGGATATATTTAAAATCAATTTCAAAGAAATGACTAGTTCTTTGATTTGAAAAAGATCTAATTTTCGGATGGAAGATTAGCTTGCAATAAAAATTTATGTTAAATTGCAGGCTGAAGAATTTGACCAAATTATTGCTTTTTTCTTTTAAAGATAAATATAGAATAGCCATTTCTGGCTTCACATGCTAAGGGTTTCTAATAATCAGATCCTGGATATCACTTTGGATATCACTTTTGGATATCACTTCCTCACTCAGCATATCGTAACTGAAATTTTGTATTCTCTAGTATGTATGCATTGGAAGTTATTAGAAATAATAGACATCTTTTGAGATTGGGTGGATTTGACCTCCAACTCTATAGTGTGGACTTCGACGACCTTAAGAGTTCACTGTTGTGTTTGGGGCTTTCGATATTTATTTCTCATATTGCAGACGAGTCACACTTGTTTTGCCCGTGCCTCGGTAAAAAGAAGCTTTGTAACTTGGTGAAGCTAAAGCCAGGTTAATGAAACTGTCTGAATATACGCATCTATAGGGTGGGGATGCACAGTGCATCAGCTACAGCCGCCTTCATTTCAAAATGTGGCCTGGGAAGGAGGTAATGTCTTTTAAAGTACAGATGGATACCTAAGGTACTCAATTCAGATAAGGGACACCAGGGTCCGTTGCATTTGGTTTTTAGATCCATTTGTACGTTTCCCAGGAGAGAGGTTACATGGCATTTGAAAGAGCTGTGATACCTATGACAGCTTAGGAAGATAACTATCTGTGCTAGCTATTCATTTCTCATATTCATTTTCATCATTTGCCATACGACTAATAACAAACCTGATTCAGTTAGTGATTCTTTGGAGTCATTGAAATATGAAGCTATCAGCTGCATCTGCTTGAAATTATGCTGGAGCACATCCTCGGGGATTACGTAGCTTAAAGACGACCCTGGAGTATCTGGAACCATAAGAACTCAACATGTTTAATTTTTTCTCTGCTTCTGAGGGAAAAATGTGTGATGCAGGGTACTACAGAACAAAACATGCTATAGTTTGCCAAATAGCTGGGGGATAGAAGGTCATTATGCATTTTATTGCAATTTATTGCCCACAGGAATTTTGATGATTATATAAAATCACAGTCATCAGAATAAATATAGATCATGGCTTCTTTTAAAGTAAAAGTGCTCCTTACCAAAACACATCTAAACTGTCCTGTTAGAAAGTTCATTAAATAATACAGTGTAATGTGTCTGTAATCATTCCTTCATAACAGACTCTTAGATAATGCGTGAAATGTGCTACAGCAAACAGCACACGATCCTGATTGCTCCTCTTCCTCCTTAAGTTCTACGTGCAGCGTCAAAGGCAGAATATGAGCATAAATGTCTGATCTACTTCTGGAAAATTTTATAAAGACTTAATAAGTACCTACCTCTTGAGAAATTTATAAAAATAGGCACACATTATGAAAGGCGGTGTGGGGGAAGGGAACCGGGGAGTGGGAAAATGACATTAACTGAAGAGAGGGAATATCCCTCCTTTTTATTCCGTGCTTTTAGCCATCCATCAATATCAGTGCTGCCTTTACATAGGAACAGTGTTATTAATATTCATCACTGCATCGCTTTAAATCTGCAGATAAAATGAATTGGCCAGCAGAGACCAAACCCACCCCCTGAGTACAGTTGTGCACTTATTTCGATTACGGATCTGAAGAAAGCACTGGTATCGCATGGAGAAGAGCTTTTGAGAGCAAGTTGTACATATAGCTAGTGGAAATTTTTGATGAATTTTTAAACACAGCATTTACTGCCTGAGGAGTGAATGGTGGGGAAATAGTGATCAGAGAACAGTTTACTCTCCCTTTTGCTGGTGACATCAGACTGGGGACAAAAGATTTCCTGGGAAACTTTTGAAGACCAAAGACACTTATTGCATGGGGATAGAAACACCTAAGACAAAGCTACTGCTGAACTTGTTATTGGTTCTGTGTTGTCCTTGAATCAGATGTTTTTGCAGTGCCAAAGAAACAGAAACTGGGTTATCTGGACAGGAAAAATATAGATTTCTAGAGAACTAACAGTGGTCAGAAAATTTGAGGTTAGTTAATAACGATGTAAGTTGACTTGTAAGTCAGGTTCTTAAGTACTATATTTTGTCTTATCACAAGACAAACAAAAAGAGCTTTCTTTTCACAAAGGCAACGCATCTTATACATTCCTTTATATACCGAGGGTTAAAGAGTAAACTGAGAGTTATGATTTTCATCCCTTTCTCCTCTTACTCCTCGTAAAAGATGGAGAAAGCTAGCAACAAATGTTTAGGCTCACTTTCTGGAAAACTGATGAACTTGTTCTTTAGGGTATCCTGTGGCTTTAGTCAGAGGATAGCCCGATGCCCACATTGATCGTCAGAGCAGACACAGCTTGCATGTGTGTACGCGTGCTGCTTTCTGTAGTGGCATGAAGGTGGTAGCAGTTGGATGGCATATGCTGCTCCTCTGCTTCATGGCTGCAGCCAATTTGCCCATTAAAGCCGTGAGTAAATAAAGCTTCTTGGTGATTGATGGGGCGGGATGTTTTCTTACAAGGTATGGCAGGTATTTTGATGATTGGGGTTTTTTTGTACAGTTGAGAAAATCAATCTAATTCTGATCCAATTCATCCGCTTACCATAGGAGAAGCTGTGAAAGATTCATAACCTTCTGTAGGGTTAAATCTGAGATACCGTATGACTGAGAAAACACCTATTTGGTGGTTTTGTGAAATTGCTTTTAAAAATAGTAGGAAATATTATATGAATTCTAAATGAGATTTAAAGCCAAGGCTTTATAAGGAGTAGGAGTCGCTTGTGTTCATTAATGTTTCCACACAATTTTTGTAGTGTTTTGGTTATTATAAATTATAGTATGAATTCTGTCTCTATTAAAATTTGGCTAATAACTGTATTCTTATTTCCTAAGTACTTATCTCTATATTTTCCCAAATGAGAGAGGTTCTTCTACATTTTTTACTTTTTATTGTTCTGCAATATTGCTGAGTACTTTACTAAACTTTTACCTTTATCTCAGGATCAATACAATAATTTCTCATGTCTTGCTCTGCACTTTGTAAAGTCCTTTGCAGTGAGTTGAAATGGAAACATTATTTTTTTAAAAAAAAATCTCAGTGATCTACAGTAATATAATATAATTTGACAGTATTTTATCTAGTTTGATTCATTTAACTTTTATTTTGTCATGAATAATTGTTGAATGGTAGCACTGTCTCATTTTGTACTCCTCAGTTTTCTAGCTGATTCTGAGTGAAGACTTAAATTGTGGGGGTTCCAGAGAAGGGAGCCCATTATAAGTGCACCCTGACAGGTTCTGTCTGCGTCAGTGCAAACGGATTTTCAGCTTTTCTTCCTTACTAACCTACAGAAGCGTACAAATAGTGAGGAGGGGGGGAGTGCACGAAAAGTAGGAAAAATGTGGGACAGGAGGAGCATAAGGATCAAATATGCAGTCAGTTGTGACCAACAACCCTCTAGTTAAATTGTAAAATGTCATCTGAATGGGTGGAAATTCATGTCTCGGCTATAGCTAAAGTTGATCCTACTGCCTGGAGTTTATGCTGATTAGAAACTCTTAATGGTCATTTCTTGTAAATTAATGATCATCTGGAAGATCGGTGGTTCAGCGCCTGATAGGACAAAACTAGCCTACCCAGCAATGCTGACCCCTTTTAACAGAATATAGATTATTTTTATGGATGCTGCAGTTTCAAACTGGTATCTATAAGGCATAGCTAGAAGCCAGATTCCATTACTTTGGCTCTTTTGATTGCCTGGGTGTTCTATCTGCCTTCTCTCTTCCTGGCTGGGGGGACTACACACAGCAGCCCTTTATTCTGCTGGTACAATCTGAATTTGTTTCAAAATACTGTAGAGCTCTACGGTTTAGTACTCTTACCCATGGCGAGGGGTGGGGGGTAAGTAAGGAAAAAAAGAAGAAGAAAATGCTGGTAGAAAACCTTAGCCACGGTAAATAAAAAGCTATGTTAATCAACTTCTCTTATCAGGACAACAAATAGGGCTTCTTGCTTTGCCTTTTATAAGAGAAATGGAAAGAGAAGGATGCTCTGATAATGCTGCACTGAGCTCTTAGGCTCACCTCACAGTAAATTTTTAAAAGGCCACAGAAGGCCACAGTGATGTTAAAATTCAGTCACCCTAACTCAAGTATTGATAACGTGAACTAATAACCCAGTGCCAGCCTATCATAAAAAGAGTGTACTCTCCTGCTGTCTTCAAAGATTAACGTTATTTTCAGCATGTAACAGGGTAATTTTCAGTATGTAGGATTTCCTTTTGCAAAACAGAAAACATGCAATTACGGCACGATGATAGAAGGATGGGCGTTCAGTGAAAATAATAATGAAGAAATCAGTAGCAGTTTGTGGCCCAGCTCTGCTCACTCTGTTTTCTACGCAGCTACTCCTGCACATACACTTGTTCCTCTGTTCCTCTGCTTTGCCCACGAACGCTGCGATAACTGTGTAATGGAGAGCATGGCCATCATCAGTCCTGGCGAACGCCCCTTGCTACCCCACCACAGAGCTGTATGGTTTAGGATAGAGTTTTTGAAATGTAGGCTCTGCTGCTAGGAGGGAGTGAGGCTTGCTTCCAATCCAGGAGGAAAGGGAAGGGTGGTTTTTGTGACTCCAGAGTCTCTTTCCTGGTGGGACAGAGTACTCAAACTCAAGGCTTATGGGACGCCCATAGCTAAGCCTTAATTTTAAAGGATCATATTTGGCGTTTAGGCAGATACTACTGTATAGGAATGTCAAGGTCATTCAGACTTAACAAAGTGCAACTCACAGTCGTCCTGAGAGCAATAATTATCCCTACTTTGTTGATAAAATGAGGTACAAAAATGGACAGTCATTCTTTAACAGAGAACGAGTACAAAGTCCGTGCACAAACTAAGAAATCAGTCGGGATTTAAGTGGATAGTGGTCCCGTACCCACTCTCAAACAGGGGTGAATTTCTCCCCAGGGAGACCAAAGTTTAAAGTTTCAGAATTATTTACTGCCTGTGTGTGCCTGTACTGAGCTAAGTCTGGCTTGATTATCAGAACTGCTGAGTATCCACTCATTTCTGTGCAGACAGTAAAGGTAGCATGTATTTTGTACGTGGTGCAAGACATGTCAAATTGAAACACTGTTATGCCACCAAATAACTATTTTGAAATGATCTATAAAGGTAACCTTAGAAACATCCTTTTCTTGCCTCCTTTAAAGCATTGTTTAAATGAGGAAAAACTTGTTCAAAGTTAAAGTGAGAGTACTTTTTACCTTCAATGAAAAGGTATCACTGCTCCTTCTACTACCTACAGGACGACACTCCTCCATTCGGTAAAGCTTTTGTTATACTCAGTACATTGGATAAGAGGGAGATGTCTGCCTCAAACAATTGATTCTTTGCATTTATTTCAAAGTGGAATTGTGGGGAGAGACTACTGCTGAGACACCCAGTGTCATTTCAGCTGTTTAAACTATAAACTTGACTAAAAAAAATTTAATGCAATGTATTACAATAAAGCAGTACAGTTGCCTGTTGTTTCCATGGCGCCTTGGAAAACAAGAGAACTGAAATGACATATTGAATCTGTCAGGCAGTAAGTGAGGACAGAGAACAATGAGCCAACTCTGTTTCTGAGGGCATATCGTACAGAAGACAAATACCAACAATACCAGGTTTACTCATTACACAGCTAGGGCGAGGAGTAACAGTTTTAAACTGAAAGAGGGTAGATTAGACATTAGGAAGAAGGTTTTTTTCAGGGAGGGTGGTGAGACACTGGCCCAGGTTGCCCAGAGAAGCTGTGGATGCCCCCTCCCTGGAAGTATTCAAGGCCAGGTTGGACGGGGCTTGGAGCAACCTGGGCTGGTGGGAGGTGTCCCTGCCCAGGGTAGGGGGTTGGAACTAGGTGATCTTTAAGATCTCTTCCAACTCTAACTCTTTTATGATAATAGATGGGGACCATTCAAGGTGATTTTTGTGAGCTATGGGTATTATACAGAAGCCATTCGAGTATTGCAGCCTCTAAAATTCCTGCTGCCTCTGGTGTTGCAGAATTTTTAGCTACAGAAGAGCCCTGGCTATGCCTCATGAGATGTGGTCACTCGATAGCCAGATAATTTGGTTTAAGGGTAATTTGGTTTTGCTACGCTGTGTTCAGATGAAGGACATCATATTTTACTGTGCAACAAAGATTGTGATCTAAAAAAATGAATGCATTTTACAGTTTAAAAAGGAAGAGAAAGCTAGGTTATTTGAACATAACTAGGCACCTCAAAAGTTTGTTAAAACATCAAGATCAAGGCCTATCTGCTCATTAATGGCATAATGAAATTCTTAAAAACTAATTGCCAGGACCTAATTTTACAGCTTATGCTATAAAATCAGATGCCATGTAAAAGCATAGCAGTTTAAGGTGCTATGCACCTTAAGATTTCTAGAAGTAATCTGTTTGTAGATGTTTGATATTTCCATTTCCTAGCTGTATCTCAGAAATCTTTTGCAAAGTGAAATATCGACTCTTTTTGTGTTTCTTTTGTAAAGCACTGATTTAAACTATCATTCTGTATAATAGATGATGCCTGGATTCAAGTATCCAACGCAGGACAACAACAAATTCTAGTTTCATTTTCATGCTCCTTCGAGCAGGGCTGTCTCCAATACCAAAAGGAGCATTATCAGATTGTGTCACAAAAACAAACCCACCAAAGAACCAAACCAGAACGTGGAGTTCAGGTATCTAAGAAATCTTTCATTCTTTAGGTGATAAGCATCTAAATTGGAGCTGAGACTAATGGAAATTTTGATATTAACCCTGCAGGTTCCTTTAAAATTTTACAACTCTTAGTTTGATCGGTAGTATTTTACTATCTTTATACATTTTACTGAACTATCACTAATAATGTGTTACAGTTGCCTCAAGATGGTTTCCAAGGCTTTAATGACCCGGCAAGAAGAAATGTTCAGTATTAGACTAGATGCCTAAATAAAACATATAAAAAGTATGTCCTACTCACAAGATTTTTGTCCTCAAAATTGTCTGACTTGTGTCTTTGAAAACACTATATTCACTTTAAAAAACAGCCACGATGAAAGAAAATCTGCTAAAGCAGGTTTGCATGACTCAGTGCAGGCATCGTCCTTCTACCGTGAACTTGAAATGAAGGGTGAACACACCTTCACTGTGCAATGCAAGCAGGCTCTCCCTCTTCTTCAGCTGCTGCTTTGGAGGTGACAAATTAACTCATATTTCAATTTTCAAAGGTTTACAATTTTCAGAAGCAACAGGGCAGATACGAAAAGGTATTTAGGCATCCAGGAAAACTATATTAGTGAAAAAAAAATCCTATTGATTTCATCAAAGTCTGATCAGTGTTAGTTGTTTTGGATCTTTTATAAGCCTCACTGGCTTCCTGTCTGTTTTTAGCTGACTAAATACATTTGATTGATACGTACTGATCCTTACGTACTGAAGATCCAAAATTTGTACTGATCCTCTGCCATGAAGCTGCACTAGAATGAGCTTAAGGAAACAATTAGCTTTAGGAAAAGAAGTATCTTTTATTATTGTTATATTCATATTACAAAGACTATATTGAACATGGAAAATATACAGAACGTAATG
The DNA here is from genome assembly GCA_013400135.1 of Rhinoptilus africanus. Lineage (NCBI taxonomy): Eukaryota > Metazoa > Chordata > Aves > Charadriiformes > Glareolidae > Rhinoptilus > Rhinoptilus africanus. The sequence goes on from VXBO01010047.1 coordinate 617,669, forward strand.
TATATTGTTTTAGCTGTTACACTAGTATTTTATATATGATCCTGGGACATTGTTCATTATTCTCTTCTATTTTTCAGGTGCAAGAAGGTATTATTTAAATTTTATGGTGGTTACTACATTTCGAACAATTTATTTATTTTTTGAAGTCAGAATTTTATGTTGAACATTTTCTTAGTATAGAAAAAGTTAATTTCTTCCCTCTGTTAAATTGTAAAAAGAAACTCTAAAAGATTAAAAAAGAAAAAAAGGAAACAAAACAAAAGAGCCCAACAGAACTGATAAAGGAGAAAGGACAAGAAGATGTTGTTAGTAAAGTGGTAACTACATTTTTATTTAAGACTGATTACATTAGTGCTTGCTAAATAATAGATTTTTCCAGATTTGGGTTACTTCCAAAATGAAAGAAAATAAAAAGTTAATTAAATGTCTTTATATGGAGGTATTTTACCATAACAATGCTTGATTCTGATCTGCTCCATGCTTCCTGTGCGTTTATATATTTTTATTCTTCAATTTAAGCTTCTTGGGGTTTTTTTTAAGAAGTGTCAAATAAAAACGAAAGCATAGTTGTCTGGCAGAATATATATACCCCTGCTAGATACCTTCTAAGTCTCTGTATAGTCAGTAGGTTCAGTGGAGCTTGTAAGCTCTTTGAGTACTGTGGAAAGTCTTACCTTTCGGATCAAAGACGGGGTGTTTGGTCAAAGGTGAAGAGTAATGGTGGGTGCAGCAACAATTAGCTCATTTGCATCAACTGACACCTGGGTAACTCTGGGGGAGGTCTCTCTCCCTTTCTTCCTCCTAACATTTTCATCTAATAGTTTGACACTTTAAGACAATTATCATTTCTGCCCTTTTTTTTCCCCCCTCGATAAAGCACTTTTGATACAGATCAATGCATCTGAATGTCCCTTTATTTTTAATGGTGCAGCAAGTTATATACTGACAGCTGGGACCCTTAATTGGGCTGATGACAGGAAAGTAATGGCCATTTGCAATCACTTATTCTGTCTGACCTTGTATTTAATATTGAAGGGTAAATGTTCATTTTTATTGGAAACTGTGAAGAAATTGAGCGAATGCAAGGGTGGAAATGTGATCTTTCTTAGAGGTACTGTTACTCTCGTAACGAGAGATATGGTTACAAGAAATATGCATGCCTCACATCTCATCTTGCCTTTTAAAAAACTAAGGATCGATACATGCTGCTTTGTTTGTATTGATTATTGGAGGTTTTAGAGAGATGGGGGCTGACCTCTTCTCCCTGGGGACAAGGGATAGGACAAGATGAAATGGGTTCAAGTGATGTCAGGGCAGGTTTAGATTGGATATCAGGAAACACTTTGTCACTGAAAGGGTTATTAACCATTGGAAGAGGCTGCCCAGGGAGGGGGTGGATTCCCCATCCCTGGAGGTGTTTCAGAAAAGGGTAGATGTGGTACTGAGGGACAGGGTTTATAAGGGGTTTTTGTCAGGGTGGGTTAATGGTTGGACTTGATGATCTTAAAGGTCCCTTCCAACCTCACCCATTCTGTGATTCTATGATCTGTAACGTTGTTTATGGATGCTTATCCACAATTCTTCTAACCCTATAAAATACTGTAAAAAAATGGAGACAAAATAAGGGAAGATCATGACATTTTCCTGAATGCAAATCTGTGGTGTAACTATTAAACCTGCAATATTCCATCATTAGCTTTCTGACCAATCAAATGACCAACATCATGTTTTAAATAATAAAGTTTCAGATTGTCAGAGCATTTTGGCATTTTCTTGTTTGTTGGCTTTTGTGTTGGTTTGGTTTCTTGGGGTTTTTTTTTTTTTTTCAGATTAAGGTAAGATTCAAATATTATAGCATCTAAATAAATCCAGTGTGAGCTGTGTATTTCTTATCTCCGCTGCTGCTCTAAAGAAGAGGCTTCTTTATGACCAGCAGAGATGAGCAGGTCGTATTCGTGAAATAGGAGAGAGCACTGTTGTAACCCGCATGGCTACAGCCTCCCTGCTTTGAAAATCGGCTGCAGTAATTAGGTTCTATAGGTTGACTACACATCGCATATTTAAGTATTTTCTTCTTTCTTATAGTACCTGTAGTGCAGTGTAAGCAGTAAAATTAATAGAGCGAAACTTGCATTTTCATATCTTAAACAGATCTTTAAGATTCTGGTGCTGCTGTGATGATAGTTTCATTCTTAGTTTATATTTGCATTGACTAAATATGGATTTATTCTAATGATACATAGAGCCAGTTCCCATTATATATTAATGCAGATGTGTCTGCTGTCTGTTCATAGATGCATGAAACTTTAATTGAGGACAAGCTTTCATTTTCTTTTCTTTGGGCGAAAGCACTTGTCTTTCAATCCAATATTCAAATACTGATTGTACCTGCAAATATTATCTTCTTTATTGCCGTAAGAGTAGAGTTAGGAACTTGTTCCGTGCAGGAGTTTTCTGAATGACTTCTTTGCAAAAAGAAAACACCGGAACTGGGTGAGATAGTTAGGGAGTTACCATTTGGTATGATCTTCACAACTGTTCTCACTGGGAGCTCAGGATTTCTCTTGCTTGAAATCAGAGATATTACCTAGAATCTCAGTTGTATGTTGGACAAACAAAAGATGACATAGGCCTAGGTAACTTGGTGTCGAGGCCAGTCTATAAAATAGACTTAGTTCATATTACTTTTACCGGGTCAGCTACAATAACTGCTCTACCAACAAGAAGGGTCTAATGAGAAAGTGAAGCTGAGCCAGTAAAACCTGGACAGCAGTTGAAAAAGATATGAGGGGAGCTGGCGGGAAGAAACCCAGACTTTTGGAACTGCTAAGCGTATTTCTAGGAATATTTCTTAGGATATTTCTGGAATATTTTCAGGAAGGGTTTTTTTGTGCTTCTAGAGATACAGATGAAGAAAGTCTTGACCATGCTCTGCTTGTAAAGCTCTGCAGTAAGACTCTGACAGTGTAGGTTCGTAGCCTTTATGTCACAGTCAAATGCAACTTGGTTAATTGTATTTTGCCTCTGTAATTTTATTCTGCTCTTTCCATTGGTTATGAGTGGTCTCTTTATTCCTTATGTAGTCTGCTTGGTCAATGCAATAGAAGTATAAAAGTCTCGCAGATCAGAGCAGATCTCATCAGATCCCTCAGTTTTGCTGCCCTTAGAAAATTAAGTATCATCCTCAGAACTCCTTAAAAATTCTTCTTACATGGGAAGTGCATCTCAAACAGGTGCTTCCTACCTCTCAGTTTTTATTGTTTTATGCACCTCTGGCTGTGAAGAAGAATTCGGCCAATGGTCTGACAAGCTTTGGGAAGCTGGTGGGACTCATGTAGCTGTATAATTGTGAGATGTCATTATTATTATAGTAGGTCAGCTCATCTCCCCGTGCAAATGTGCGTGTATCTTCTACACTTGTATCTGCAAAGGTTGAACAGAACTCATTTGTTGAAACCTAAAGGAGTAACTAATGGTCTGGGGAAGCAGAGAAAAGAACCTCCCATTGCACTTTTCTTCTGAAATGCATCACTGTCGTGCAGTGGAGGGAATAAGCAGAAAATTTAATTAATAATGGATTTTTTTCACCTTTCAGATTCCAAAAGAGAATGTTTCTCCCATTCTGTAGAGCTTTATTTTATTAGCCACACAAAGAGAAATAATGCTTCATGTAATTATGTCAAAACCAATCTAAACTCTCTGCTATTTGCTTTCCTTTCTATAAATTTTAATGCATTTTTAATTCCACCCCACTGGTTGGCAAACCAACCATTGAAGTTTTTGCTGCCCTGTAATGTATTTCAGTCATTTCTGATAAACCTGAGCTTTAAGATGATTTATTATTATCTCTACACTTTGAAAATGGATTCACTGCCTGTGCTGAGTTTCAGCTCTTTCATTACTAGGGGTAGATATGTATAAGATTGAACAAACAAACAAATGTAACTAATTGGAATACAGACAGTCTCTAATCTTGCATTCTTTTGTGAGGAAGAACTATGTTTGAGGGAGAAAATGCAGATGATGGATGAGTATTTTATGTATTTAAAAGAACATTATCTTGAAATTAGAGCAGCAAATAGATTAAATGATATTTTAACAGGATTTGTTTATTATAAAAGCTGGGGGTTTTCCTGTTTGAAATTAACCCTGAGATACCCCGTAGCTTCTTTCTTAAAATTTTATGAAAATGTATAACTTTATTTTGTAAAAGTCTGTACCTTAAAAATTGATATAAGATTTTAGCAAGAAAGTTGGAAAAGATTCCAAAATAAAATGACTTAAATATAATTAAAATATCCTATCAAAATGCTGGATCATGAAACAACCGCTTCCTTTGAATTTTTTTTGTTCAAATTCAGTAAGAATTCAGAGTTCTCATTTTCTGGAAGCCAGATCTAAATCACCTTGTCCATCACATTTATTACAGAAAAAGAATTACTATCAAATAAAAGCATGGTCATTTCTATTAAGTTTTTGACAAAGCAGAGCAATAGTCAATTGAGTCCATGTTATACTCATCCTTGATTTCTTAAGTTTCTTTGTGCCCTTGACAGTTTGTCTGTTTTTAGAATTGTTCTTTTCCTTTGGGTGACTGTTCCTTGTAACCCAGCATCTTCATACTGAATATTTTTCATGGACAGGGAAAAAGACTTTCAGCTAGTGTTATGACTGGCAGCTGAGCAGTTTTTTCAATTTCTCTCCTTCAAGCTGAGTTTACTTTGTTCAGAAATTGTCCAGGGAACGTCAGGTCAAAGTGAATAAATTTGTCTATTCTTTCTACATTCTTGCTTGTGGCTGCTCTCAGTTTCTAGAGCAGAAAGTATTTCAAATTCCTGCAAAGTTTTTTATGACAATTAACCTTTCTTAAAAGAGCTAACAAAGTCTTTAAAATTACTTACAGCATATTTTGAAGGGAGGAGCTTTTCCAGTAAATGATGCCTTGCAGTATTTCCTTGAAAAGTGCACTTTCTGTCTGTAATATGTTAAATTCACCATGTTTTGTCTTTAATAACTACACTGTATTGCCTCTTTGCTGGAATTTGGCCTACTTCAAAGATGTTATTAGGCAAGATTGTATTGATTCACTATAGCTCACACATTTCAAAAATTAGTTATTTTGTCTTTACAATGTTGGTTTACTTTGCAAGAAGTGACAGCATGCACACAGCCAGCGGGCAGTAAGGACAGTTTTTGTAGGGACTGCTGTATCTTCACGCATTTTCATCTATGTGGTAAGTCTCATTTCTGTAGGATTTGGGTGCAGAGTACCAGCGTGGTACATTGGAACAAATCTGTTTCATTTTGGTCATGTAAAAATACACTTGGCACTTTGTGACTCAGCTGATCTATTTTTAAAAAAGCAGATGATGACAAGGTATGCTAATCATTATTTTTTGCTTCAAGTGTGAACGTTATTTCAATTACTGTCAATAATTCTACTAGATAGGCATTTAAATATATCACCTCTTGTGAGAAGTTCATGATCTGATAGATGCTAATTTGCTAAGGTTTTTAAAGCATCTCAAAAGGTCATGTATTGTCATTAAGTCAGTCCCTCCTCATGATATTCTGCAACTTCTACTCAGTAGGAGATAGAAATACAAGCTAAGATCACGGAGGGAAGGAATCTCATGCAGGTTTTATTGTTGTGTGTCAGGTGGCTTTTTCATAACAACCATAAAAATCAAATGACGATCCGTATTTTCTACAGCGAGTTAAAGACTTCATTAGGGGGTAATGGCTAATTTGTTCTTTTTTCTATTCTATCTTCTTGTTGTTCTGTTAGGTTTGCTGTGTCTTTATTATTAGCTGTCATTTTCAAAGCATATGGCAGTAGCGGTGGGTGAGGGGGAACCTCCCCCTACATTTCTGCAAATGTTTTTAGTGTCCTTCGTCATATTGGTGACATGCTCCCCTATACATTGAACTTGATCAGTATCTGATCTTAAATTCTCAGAGGTGGTAGGAGTAGATAATAAAAATTTTTAAGATGTGGTTAAGACCAACAGGAATGATTAGAGACCAGAGAATTAATTTACAAGTAAAGAATAAATGTGCTAAATATATAGTGTATAGTTCAGCAGAATTAATTGAGTTGGGGAAAAAGGATCAAAAGGAGAGGCATATAACCATCTTAATAGCTCTTAAGGATATAAACTGCAGTGCCTGAAATGTGCTACTTAGTCACAGACTCAATGTGGACAGTGCAGAGAATTATTTTCAGAGCTCAGGGCACAGAAAGAAAAAAAAAATATGCTGTATTTTAGGAAATGGAAGACATACAGAGTGTGTTTACTTTGGCAGCAAAAGATTATATGGATAACAGCAAGTAATTTTTTGTTTTGCGTCAGACCTTTTACACTGGCGAACTTGAATACAGACAACTATTCTGCTGTGCTGTATTATGAGGCAGGCAAAATCAGGCCCACATCACAAAATAGTTTAATAGTAAAGCTCGAAGGTAAGTAGCATTGCCAAATAGCCTAACAGTGGAACATGATGGTGATGAACTGATGTATTGTATCCTTTGTAACTGAGTTAAGGCCCAAATGTGGATTCAGTGCTTCAGTACAGCAGTGGAACAGGTTGACCAGGGAGGTTGTGGAATATCAGTCCTGGGCAACGTGCTCTGACTGATCCTGCTTTGAGCAGGAAGGTAAGGGGAGATGATCTCCAGAGGTCCCTTCCATCTTCAGAGACTTTGTGGTTGTCTGGAGTTTGCCTCCTCTAAGGGAATAATGACAAGAAACTTGTGTTTTGCAACTTTTTTTTTTTTCCTCTGAAGAACACTGTTTGCAATAAATTCATTGCAACCTTTGCTTAAAATGATTTAAAAAAAAAAAAAAAGTTATTTTTTAATTCTAAGGGCGGGTTAAACTTCAGCATATCTACTTTAAACATTAATTGAACAGTCCTGTCTTATAATACTTTATTGAATTGTAACGCAACAACCATTCTTATTTTGTCTGGTTAATTGACTGCTCAGTTTTATTACTGGATAGTCTATATTAATTGAGTTGGCACATTGGAATGGTTTTCTTATGTCAAAATAAAATTATAAAAGTAGTGCTTACTAATAGTTATGGTTTAATTTTATTCTGAAAGGAAATAATGCACACACCTGTAGCGGATAACAAAAGATTGAATTAATTTCTCCCACTCCTCTACCACTCCACCCACTTTCTTCTCCTTTCTCTCTCCAGACTAGTGCAAATGAGCAGAAATACTTGCAAAGAATGTCTAGTACTGATCTTTATTTTGGTAGAAAGAGAAGAATTCTAATAAAAATGAATGACCAGGTTTCATGAAATTGATGACTTGTAGAGGCTTCCTTTGATCCAGCACATTGAAGTAGTTTGTTCCTGAAGAATAAATTTAGCTGTAAGAAATCCAGAAATGAATGCTGCATGCCTCAATCAATCAAAGAAATTTAAATACCTCAAGGGCAAGTTGAAATGAAAATAGATAGGCTGTTCCCAAATGCTAACAAACAGGAAAATCAATATGACAGGCTTGAGGTTCGCTTCCACTAAAATCCCCAAGTTTATGATGAGTTGCAGCGTCTTTAGCAATCCCTCCAATTATCTAATTGCGCAGATTATGAGGTGATTGTGGTTTAGTTTGGTGTTGTTTACTCTTCATTGAAGTACATGGTTGGTCTTAGCATCTTCATAGCATCAGATAAATCTGTGATGATGTCTGTCTTTGTATCTATAGTAGATGTTTCTGTTTTGAAAGTAGCTGTATCAAAGATGTACACAAATCATTAAGTCATATATTAGGTCAGATGGCTGGTGGGACAAATAACCCTTTGAAACAGGTGGCAAAAGGATAAACGTATCAAACATCCATCATCTTCAGTATGTCTCTTATTCCACATGCACACTTTGCCAGGAGTAAGGAAGAAACAACTGATATTGATCCCTTCATCTATCTAGGGACAGGAGTCTAAAATTTGTCATTTGCAGTATTTTATGTCTCAGTGTTGCCAGCATAAGGACAACATCTGGATTAACGAATGTGACAGTTGTCTTCTAGGTAATAGTGATGGCTCCCATACAAATAGGAGGGAAAAATGGAATCTATGAAGCCCTATAAACTACTGTCTGGACAAAGAGATTTATTTTTTTAATTGAGTTTTTATTTTCCATGTGCTTTGTGAAATATTTTGGGTTTGAAAGTCTTACAGATTTTCCTTAATATCTGATAAACCACATGAGCCTACATGTTGTAATCCTATTAGAGTCTTGTATACATTTAAACTATTTTTCAGTATTATGTTATAGGAAGCTACTTTAAGACATCAGTTTGAAAACTGTCTCTTGTCTCATAATCTTCTTTCCTGTTATCACTGGAAAAGTGGAAACATTCTTCCCAAATGTCTGAAGTATAGGGATGCTGATGACAGACAACTTGCATTGTTCTACATTCACCTTGCATGTGCATTTCCCACAACAGCATTTACTCCAATAACATAAGTAATTCTGGTTTATTTACAAAGTAGTTGTAGACTGCAAAAGACTGCAAAACTTCTACAGCAAAAAGCTGTCTTTCCTCAATTTTTCTTTACTCAGATTTAAAACCCATACTGTTAGTCTGCTTAATTTGTCCATGATAATTGTTTGAATGAATAGGCTGAACTGATATTTTTATAATTATTAAATGCTCTAACTATGATCTTATGAATTGATCATGAATTCCAGGTGATAATTTATGCATAGGACTTGCAAAAAGCCTTGAGTTTCTGCCCCTCTGCAGCTCTACTCTCAAGTATTAAACTGAATACGTATGATATTGGCTTCCATCCACCAAATCATTTGGGCCCTTGCTTATCTTTAAGAACATGATCAGGTTTTTTGCATGTAACGATACTGCTTAAATGCTTTGGCAGATTGAGACAAGTATTACAGTAGAGTAGAATGAAAATTAGTTTAGATGCCATTACCATTAATCTCTAGGAATAACCATTGCCTTCAGTTAAATTTTCCTCACAGTCTTTAAAAATCATACGTTTGTCTCACAAGACTTGAAAAATAATTTCCTTCTGTTTAAGTATTTTTGTTCTCTTTGAAATATAGTTAGGGACAATATAGTAGACACACATAGGAAAATATAAGGTAAAAAAAATTAGCAGGATTCCTCTAGGTAAAACATATTATTTCTTCTAGCACTGTATAAAACTGGACTAAGTTTAATCTTAAATGTTTACCCAAAGCTTTGGAAGAAAAGAGTTGAATTTTACATTTATGGAGGTTAAGAATGAGTGAGGTTATGGATTACTGCATAACTCAGATTTTCCTCCAAACTAAGTCATGATTGGAAGACCCAGACTAAGATGATGAAATAAACATTGATTTTTATTTTTTTTTTCCACAAGCCCCAATAGTAAATCACTTCATAAAGGACTTACTTATGTTTTGCCTCAGTGATTTTCTCTGCACACTTGTAATAGACAGGCAGAATATGATTACACTGAGTGGGTAAATAATAGTTTATTTCCCACCGGTTTTCACTTGTGGCCTGAAATCAGATTGGTATCTTCTTCAATGTATTGGCTATTTGCATTTATTTGAGGTTTAAATTACAGTGATAATTTTTCTGTAGTTCAGTAAGTAGCAACTTCTTGTGAGTTTTTGAAAGTTAAAATATAAAAAGAATTTGGCCATTTCTGCTACAGTGGAGACATGATCTGCTCCTACCTTACAGGTATTTGACTTCAGCTGCTGCTCCGAATAAATGTGTGGGATGAATTGAAAATTTCTGAGTGCAAATATGTACAATCTACCAGGTTTTTTTGAGAAAAATCTCTCCTAGTAAGCTAATTTGCTAACCTATTTCCAGAGAGAAAATAGAAATGAGTCTAGAAGTCAAAAAAACCCCCAAACACTAAAAAGTTTTGGGGTGAACACTGATAATTCCTAAAGCACTAATATTTGCTTAACATTAGTAATGGTATTGTGTCATATTATCTGTGAAGTGAATACACAGATGTATTTTCTTCAACTTAAACACCTTCATCTGTACTAAAGCACAGTATAAATCTACACGGTTTATTTGGCTCACTGTGCTAAAAAAATGTCCACAGTCTCCTATACAGTGGATAAAACTACTTCAGAGAACAAGGTTCAAGTCCTCCCTTGTGTTTAGATCATGGACGGCTACCTTCATCTGTTCCTGTCCTACGCAGAAGAAATAAGGAGGAAAATGTTTCTCAAAAAGCCTGCCCGTCTTGATGGAAGGGAGCCATCTGTCAAAGACTGGCTTTGCTGAGTTTAGTTTCCATGAATGCTATCCTACTGAGTGACAAGCTTGCATCTGGGAATGATAATGACCAGGATGAATGGCCTTTTCCCTGCTTTAAAACTGTTTTTTGTGAGACCAAGATCTCTCAGGGCTGTTGGTGCTTTAAGTAACATCCATTGAGGAAAATGCTAGAAGATTGCATTCAGTTCATACTGAATTAAGCAAATGGAAAAAAATATACAATACACTGAGAAGGCACATTCATTTCGGTCTTACTGGGAGGACAATATTTTATATAAATAATTGGATCAGTTGATTGTCCTGCTTTAAAGGAACCTGTTCAATTTATGAGAGAGGGAAGTAAGGCAGCTGACCATTTTAAATTCATGAAGTGGAAGAGAAAATAGGTAACTCTAGGAATATTTAAGTTGTCTTTTGGCTTAATTCACACTTTACAATTTCTGGTCAATTATTTCTTATGATACTGTTAATTTCATAGAATGTTTAGAGTTGGAAGGGACCTTAAAGATCACCCAGTTCCAACCCCCTGCCATGTGCAGGGACACCTCCCACCAGCCCAGGCTGCTCCAAGCCCCGTCCAGCCTGGCCTTGAACCCCTCCAGGGATGGGGCAGCCACAGCTTCGCTGGGCAACCTCTTCCATTTTTTTAAAGAATTTTGGGGAAATAGTTTTAGAGGTAGGGGGTTACAACTGGAGTTTTCAGGGTTGAAAGTAATTTTCTTTTTTTCTTTCCGGGCTGTACATCTTTGCCTTGTATTCTTCTGCTTAGTAAATATTGCAAGATCTGTGGCTGTGTAGTGGTTTACAAAGGAAATGTCAAAATCTACAATTCTTCATGTTGCCTTCAATAACTAAAATCAAGAATAAGGAACACAGTCTTCACAGAATAACAGAATGGTATGTGTTGGAAGGTACCTCTAGAGATCATTTAATTCAACCCCCCTCCCAAAGCAGGTTCACCTAGAGCAGGTTGCACAGGATCACGTCCAGATGAGTTTTGAGTATCTCCAGAGAAAGACACTCCACAGCCTCTCTGGGCAGCCTGTTCCAGTGCTCTGTCACCCTCAAAGGAAAGAAGTTTTTCCTCATTTTCAGATGGAATTTCCTGTGTTGCAGTTTGTGCCTGTAACCCCTTGTTCTGTCACCGGGTACCAATGAAAAGAGTCGCGCTATCCACTTGACATATTTATGAGCATTGATAAGATCCCCTCTCAGGCTTCTCTTCTCCAGGCTTAACAGACCCAGGTCTTTCCCCTTAAGAGAGGTGCTCCATTCCCTTGATCATCTCCGTAGCCCTCCGCTGGACTCTCTGCAGTAAGTAGTTCCTTGCCTTTCTTGAACTGGGAAGGCCAGCACTGGCCCCAGCACTCCAGCTGTGCCCTCCCCAGGGCAGAGCAGAGGGGGAGGATGACCTCCCCCCACCCGCTGGCCACACTCTGCTTGATGCCCCCCAGGATGCCACTGGCCTTCTTGGCCACCAGGGCCCATTGCTGGCTCATGGCCATCCTGTTGTCCCCCAGGACTCCCAGGTCCCTTTCCCCAGAGCTGCTCTCCAGCAGGTCACCCCCACCCTGTCCTGGTGCAGGGGGTTATTCCTCCCCAGGGGCAGCACCCCACACTTGCCTTTATTGAATTTCATAATGTTCCTCTCCACCCAACTCTCCAGCCTTTCCACGTCTTGTTGAATCCCAGCACAGCCTTCTGGTGTATCAGCCACTCCTACGAGTTTTGTATCATCAGCAAAGTTGCTGAGGGTACACTGTCCCCTCATCCAGGTCATTAATGAATATGTTGAACATGACTGGGCCCAGTACTGACCCCCCGGGAAACACCACTAGTTATAGGCCTCTGTTCCACTGATCACAACCCTTTGGGCTCTGCCCATTGAGCTCTGATAGTTTTGCACTGCTAGTTGTTGCAAAAATGCCACCATACCCATCAAAAATTAACACACCCTAGGATTTTTAGAGGTGTTAATAATTATGTTTCTGAAAAGGATTGTTATGAAAGGGCCACTCGTTATTTCATCACGTTGTGAGGCTTTGAGCTGGATCTATCATGGTTGAATACATGGGCTGCCCATCTTCTGATTTTGTGAGCTGAATATTTGTGATAGTTTCATTTCTATACTATTACTGTGCAAACAAAATGAATTGACAGAAAAAGCAATCAGCAGATAATGCACCCACTGGAACTTCTAATATAAAATGTTGTCTACTTCTCTAAACATTGCCAATTATCAAAGGTTCTCAAAAGGGGAGAAATACTCTTCTGCAAAATAAGCAGCCAGCATTATAGACCATACTCCACATATCTATTACTGTGTGTGGAATAAGAACAGCATGTGGAAATACCTTCTAAATTATTGAAGGCATAAATTACATTCATCTGCACAGTATCAAAAACAATATATGCTGATGACCACACTATATCAGAGCTTGCAGCACTCGCACTAGAGATAGAAGAAATCACTTATGGCTTGGTCCCTTCGCTTCATTCTCCTGCACCCTTGTTCTGTCCTCTTTTCTGGGCAGTTGCGAGTGCTTTTAGTGCCTTGTCTTGCTGATAAGTGTAGAATAAAATTTAAAAAAAATGCTAGTGATGGACAAAGAATATAAAAACAGAGTAATTACGAAGTTACGTAAATTGATCTTGCTTAAAATGTCTTAACATTAAACAGTCTCTTTTAAGAATGTCAGCAAATTAATCTCTCTGATCTCAACACCTTCATGCCATCAGGACATGCATCTTCAAAGCAAGTTGCTAGTTTCAGATGGTATACAAGAGTGTGATGAATCTAACTTGAGAGTGTACTTCTTACAAATGTCTCTTCCATTTTAGGGTTAATTATTTGTATAGACTATATACACATACATATTTGATTATTTTTTTTAATATACAATACAATTTTGGAGTATGAGTTTTGAACTAAAAAAAAGCTACTATTTCTCACCTGACGGCCGCGATATTTATTTTTTGTACTGTAGAGATGCAGTTAATCAAGATATGCAATATGTTAAAGGTAAATATGTTAAAAGTCCCTTCCAACCTCACCAATTCTATGATTCTATGTCACTGATAAAAAAATTTTTTCATAGGAAGTTAAGATTGAACATCCATTATTATCAATCTTCCTAAAGAGAAACAAGCCTTGAGTTTTTTGTTGCTAAGGAAGGTTGCAATACACATGTCTAGTTTCTTATGTGGTCTTCGTTATTGTAGTGTCTTAGCATTCTCAAACCAGATGGGGAGGTGAAGTACTGTGAAATCAAATTCAGAATCACACAGGAAGTCTATTTCAGACCTAGAAATGTAAATGAGTCTCCCAGTTTGTTAAAATTGTCCTTTCGTTGTAAAAAAGATGCACTATCTGAAGTAAGGAGCTTCGGCGTAACCTTTTCAGAAATCACAACAAGCTATTGATACATGAAAAAATGGAGTATGGTGTCAAAAAATTATCATGGTTCCCATCTGAGGTCATTATAGTTAACTTGAAGATGCCTCAATCTCCCTCTTCAAATTCTATTAATAAGCACTCTATTAACTATGGAAAACTTTGTTAGCTGATATCTTTATTCACAAATACCCTGAAATCACAGAATCACGGAATTTCAGAGTTGGAAGGGACCTCTAGAGATCATCCAGTCCAACTCCCCTGCCAAAGCAGGGTTGCCCAGAGCACATCACTCAGGGCTGCATCCAGAC